>MU864660.1:0-15163 GCA_033296905.1 Podospora australis
GCTAACAAAGTAGGGATCTTCGTCAAAGGCCTTACAGTAGGTGAATGGCCATTGTAGTGGTTGTTGTTGAGCTTGCAGAGCTAAGGAAAGATAAGGAGAGGTCATGCCATGACAGGGGCCATTTTGTGAAATACCTTGCCCATAGTATATACATCGCAAGCCCAAGCACGCGCCAACAGGACGCCCACGCGGTCGTCCTCCCTTAACTCGCAGGAAATGATATCAGCTTGGATCGTTCTTGGTGTATTATGAATTTCTGAGAAGTGATTAGTTGGAGTCGCAGCCGTAGATTTGAGATTGATGGGGGTAAGGTGGTGCGAAGGGTGGATGAGGCAGATACTATATACTTAACTTACTCTTCTTATATGAGGTGGGAATTCCGAATTATATTAATTATAGTACGTAAAGAATATCTTCGATGGGGTTCGTATCTAGGGAATACGGTACGAGAGGAAGCAGCCTAACACCAGCCACCCATATGTTCGCATCATTCTCTCCAAAAAGTAAATAACGGCATTGCGCATAACGAGGATGGCGTCGGGCTCTGTCCATCTGCCGCGGTGATGCAGCGGGCACTTTCAGCTATTTCTTGATTTGGCAACTTACTGTGAATTATAATGTGAATATTGTTTTCTCTGAGATGATGAAAGTCGTGGCGCCATTGTAGATTGTGAGGAGAATCAGGTCTGCCTAACAAAATGGAGCGCACTCCATTGAAAGAAGCATATGTGGACAGGTGGTAGAGTCCTAACATACGAATAGTTACTGCCTGGGGCTATATTTTAGAATATAATTATACCGAGGCCTTTCACCTCTCTTCTTAGCTAGAGATCGTCGGATTGGCGCATGAGGAAAATTGAGTCTCCACTGGCTTCCCTCACCCACCCTTCACCTAGATTCTCCAGCTCGGCCAGTTCAACCTCAATTAGATCGTCTTCGCCCTCTTCCTCATCCCTCCATCTCTCAACCGAATACCACCACGGTTGCGAAAGGCGGGACTTGTCGACACGCTTGCTCAACAGCCACACGTGGCGGATTTCGCATGCAATACCATACCATACTCTGTTGAGTATGGTATCGTCAATACTGTATGGAAACCCGCACTGGACGCAGCACTTATCAACGGAGTCCAAGTCCAGCGGCAACGGCGACCTCCCAACCACACTACGATCTCATATTGCGGATCAAGTTACAAAAGCACAACAAGTTGACGAAAGCGACGCGGCCGACCCAAAGGGTGAGCTGCTATTCACCGGTGGCCACCGTGCAACCAAAGAGCATAAGTCTCGCAGCGGCGTCGAGAACGAAGAGGAAGAAGAGGGAGATCCCGAGTTCGAAGTTCACTGCTTTGGCTCCCAAAGCCCACCTCCCGCTTCACCTCTCTGGACATGTTGAATCTTGGGCCCAGCTGCACGGGAAGCACGGAACCGCCGGAAGGGTCCTGTACACCCAGCTCGACCGTGTTGATCCGGCTCTTGGCGGTCAACGAGGTCACCGAGGGGCCTTGCGCGATCTTAAGGCCCATCCCCATGAAGACAGGCGGCTAGCTCTTACGCATGGCATATTTGCTGACGTCGGGCGGGCGCATGCTCTCCTCGAGGTACTCGGGCGATGGGTCGAAGCTAAGGGTGTCGAGGACGCGAAACTAGCTTTACCTGGCGTCGGGAGAGTCATCTCCAAAGAATCCGCCACTCTTGAGGGCTACAGTCCCATACCATCCACGCCACTCACAGGGACATGGTGAAGTTTGCCTCTGCAGAGGAGAATGGGTTTAAGAGGTTGCTGGGAGAGCTAGTCCGATGGGCATCGCAAGCCGGTAAGGAGAGTTAGGCGATTGCTTCTGAGAACACATTGGGCTAAATTTATTCAGGAGGCTAAGTACTATACCAAGATATTCAAGATTGCCTCGAATCGCTGGTCTTTCTGCGGCGTCCTTCAGTAAGGCATCGCCACTTCAGAATGTCGCGACGGGAAAAGGTATCGCGGCACAAAACGCACATATAAGGCCTATCGCCAGTATCTGCCAAGAGAAAATACATCAGAATTAGTCTCGTGCACCGCGGGAGAACCTGAACTTACGGCGGAGGAAATGGCGCTTCAAGTGTTTGGCATGTAAGACTTTGTGCAATGAGGACAAGGAAACCCTCCGTCGTTGCAGTGGTTTCTCAGAGTTGCCGTGATCAGAGATAGAGCCAACAAGACAAAGACTCTTTGGCTCTCTCAGGCTGAGTACATCAACAAAATGGATCGATTCGTCCGCAACGGGGCGGAAGATTCGCACAACACCCCTGACAGCAGTGGGGTTGGTTCCATTCGAAGGAGAAGCAACATACGCCGAGATCACCAGTCATCAACGGATGATCGGTTCAATCTTCCTAACAGCACAGCTTTTCCAGGATTGAGGGGATATATATTCTAGATATTCCCTTTGAGCTAGCAGAGCATCGGCTACAGACATAGGCAGACGGGATGGTAAATTATTCCGAGTATATATTTCCGGTCGTAGACCAAGCATCCCCCTCGATTAGGCTGTCGTTGTCGTTTGATTCCAGATTCCGAATCCACTCGTGTTCATAAATGGCTCTCTCCGCCACGGGAAATCCGTCTTCACCCCTAAGCCAGGTGAAAACATTCTGGGTTACCATTTCCGACACGTCTTCCTCTGGATCAAGCATACCGTAATCGACGGGAGCGGTATTTTTCCAGCCAGGAGGTTCCCTGCCCTTAACCCGGATAGTGGTCGCCCGAGCACCACTTGTTCTTTGCTCGCAGGTTGCTGGTGAGGTATGGAAGCTAGTGATGGAGCATCGAGTTGCAGATTGTGTGAACGGGTAATAGTGGGCGGGAATCGTCAATCTGGATCCCGTGACTTGTCCGAAGACCTGAGGCCCTAGCAACCCTAACCCTACATTTCTCTGCCGGCGCTAACCGTCAGAGTATCTGGTAATATTCAGAACCAGCTGTTAATAACGATTATAGCACATAGTAGGTAGGAGGTTCGGAGGTGTGGTGTTACGCTCTGAATGTAAACGTAATCCCCTCTACACACGGACCGCGGGGCGGCCCATGGGGCATCAGGAGAGCCCCATCCAATCATTAGGTTAGACACGGTAAAACCCCTATCCCCATGGGGCCAATCAGAGGGTGCTCGCTGTGCTCGCTGCCAAGACCAAGCGAGCAAGGTACGAAGATACTTTGAAGGTATGTGTAGATAGCTTCTATAAGTAGGGAGAGTGCTGGGTGTGAGGCGTGCCCACTGACAAGCCATTGGCGCAGCCACACGGCAAGCCACACGGGAATGGTGGCGCCGCAGTTGCCCCGCAGTGGTGCTGCAATGATGCCAGGCCAAGACTGATCACGTGACTGCGTGCCGCTCTCGCAGGCCGATTACATCTACGCGGTCACGCAACTGCCATTGAGAATTCTTTCCTTCTTTTCTTCCTTACTGTAGAATCTTAGTCCATAGTACTGCAATAAGATTCGTCTTTTCCAACAGTCGTGACACTACTTATCTTAGCTGCCAGGTTTCCGATGGGAGAATAACTGGTCTTTATTTTGTCGAATATCAAGGAACCCTAATGCAAGAAGTCAACCCTAATAGTCTTATGAAGAGAAAAGTGAGATCAGACTGCCAAAGAAGCAAGGACCATAGTAATGTGCTGGCTGGAATTAAGAGCGGTATCCAACATCTTCATGCCTTGGGGTTGGTTCATAACGATATTAACCCAAGTAATATAATGTTGGACGGTGATAAGGCGGTTATTATTGATTTCGACTCTTGTAGGCGGATAGGAGAGAGTCTGGAAGACGTTGGTCGCACGTATGAGTGGTATGGTAAGCAAGTCAAAACCGCTCTTCCGCAGAACGACCTCGACGCATTGGAGGAGATTCGTCTTTGGTTAGGCATTGACCCCTGCAAGCCATTCCAGTTTGTTGAGTAGCACTTATAAACGAGCAGAGTTAAGAGGACAAGTTCAATAAGAGATATAGTTGAATATTTCGCTAAACTTCTAAGCCTTTTTAATCCACCTTCCCGCTCTGGACTGCACAGACATGTTTTATTACTAGATCCCGATATTGAGGGTTGTGCCTCTGTGTTACATAACATTTATCCGGAGGTAGACAAGCGACCTGTATTAGCAGCGTTCCTAGGAGGTCAGATCACCTTCGTAAGCCTACTCATCAGTCGGCTTTACATCAGTCGACTTGACGTAGGAACCAGAATTGATGCATGTGGTGGATTGGCAATCGCTGATCTTGACTCTGCGACCGCTGCCCTTCTCTGTCTTGAAGAAGCATCTGTTGACAAGTTCCTGGGTCTTAGCTTGCATTGTGAAGGGAGAAAAGAACTGACGTGATTGTATCGAGGGAACTGAGTGAGTTTATCATGACGGGATTTGTCTGGTTGGAATCGAGGCATTTATATATCAAGAATATCTCGGAAAACCCCCGTTCTTATCGATCAATTCAAAATCAATCCCTCTTCACATTTCAAACAGTCAGCGCCGCTACACGGTGGAAGCCAGACGCCCGGTGGATGCAACCATTCCATCCATCCCTTGTCTGACTCGCGCACACACGTACAAACAATCACCCCCACGCTCCTCGTGCTGTGTTTGATTTCTGTCCCGGTCTATTGTAAACCTCGCAACTGCTTTCTGATGGTGGCTTTCTCGCTCTTGATACGGCTATGTCAGCCCCCGCCCGACCATGGTAGCATAGTGGTTTTCTTACCGAACTGAGATATCTGCGTAGATGGAACCCGAAGCGGTCTGGGTCCTCCGTGGCCTGAAGTACATGGGCTAGTACCGCAGGGACGATTGGCATCGTTGAACACCCCCGTTTAACTCACATATACTACGATCCCGGTATCCTGGAAATACGTGCGCAGCCTATGCGGAGACAGCTGGGTTAGCCTAGACTCGACTCAAACTGAAAACATTCCAATGGCATTGATTTGGAGGCAGAACACCTGATCACTTACCAGTTCTCAAGCACGTAGCTACGGATTTTGTATGCGCTGATGGTTTCCCAAACCACATTCACGGTCAGTGTTGTGGAGCTTGCAGTATACTGGGACATTTTGAAACGTGACGACACACAAAAATGTTATGCTAAATCTTGAGAGCAGGCCTCAAGAGGTGATATTTTCCGGAAAAGAAGAGAACGGGGAGACGTCAATTTATGGTCGTTGACCGCTCCCGGGAATCAGTTTACACTCACCCATTTCCCTCTTTATCATAGCCTTGCGGTACACGGATTGTGGAAGTGTTGCTTTCAAACCGAAGTCCGTTGTCTGCGAAAGAGAGGACTGTACAGCACACTCCAGCCTGTGGTTGCACAATCTCGAATCCAATTGCAACGCTGCGGCCACAGCTCGACATGACACATGGCATATCTTCACTTATCAGACACAGGGGAGAAGTAGGAGGTACATGAAGCAGATAAGGGAGACGTAGGGACCCCCGAGTTACTGATACTATGAATAAACCACAAGGCTCTGCTTTGAACAGAAGACTTGCGGCCTTCCCGATATCTCAGGGATACATGCACTTGCGGACTCCACCGATAGAGCCATGACTTTGGCGGTTGGATGATACAGTCATCTTCGGGTTGAATTAATAGGTAAGTAAGGTAGGGCTGTTCTGCATCCATCTGCTTTTAGACTCCAAGTCTGTCAGGTCTGCTGACCATGCACAATGGTTCAGTACTTGTTCGTCGAATCAGAGCACTCGATGACTTGCCGAGAATGCAGGATGCAGAGGACTCTTGCGTCCACCGAAAGGAAGCAGACCAATTCAACGGGTACCAAGAACCACCACTCCCCCGCTTTCATAGGTATGCAAAGTCCCAATATGGAAAGTCGGCGAGCTTTCTTGGTTGAACTGGATGGCTTGCGGCTCTGCTTGGTGCCACTGCTGGTCAAGAGACTCTCTTTGATTCCACCTCAAACACGGCGGGGCTTATATCCTCCACCTGAGCAAGTTTGAGGGTTGGGTTTTCCAAATGTTTGCCCCAACGACTCTTGCATTCTTCTAAGATTTATGACACAATCCCAAGACTCTGTCTTCACAGACCGGAAATTTGGGAAGCATACTTTTACTAAAGGGATCATTGACAAGGGTGTGGATAGGATTGTAGCAGGCTGTTTTGGTAAGTATCATGCCTTGTAGATTCCGAGTACCTACCTTGGCTTACAAATAATTGTACAGCTTGGCGAAGACGGGGACAATAGGTACGTGGGTACTCCCCACCAGTTTCTAGGTAGATACAGGATCGATGTTGAAAAAAATTGGATATAGGGGCAATCATCACCATCAAAGCCATTGAGGCTTGAGCACTAACAAACCCAACCCGGTGATAGTTACAGATGGCTAGGGTCATGCTGGAGACGGCTCTGTCAAGCCTATCTTAGAAGGCACGGGGGCTTTCTTATCATTGGAGACTAAGGTACAAGTTGCTTGTCCAATTGCGTAAGGTAGGTAGGTAGACTTTTCCAAGTATCAATATTAGATGGTGCGTCAGCACTGCTATGAGAATAATGTAGATGAGAGTATGGTCATGCCATTCACATTGAAACACAATGCAATTGTTATAGCTGGTCGAAGAAATTCTAGGGTTTGTGACGGACTTGCGATGGAAAGCAGGTCTTCAACATATATATGGTGCAATTCGAAAGATCCAACCAATCGTGGTGTGGATTTTCGACATCCTTTTGGAAGGTTAGCGCATTAGTCAATTGCATCGCTATGCGAGAGCCGTCACAGGGTTTCTACGACGTTCAAGATTCAAGTGAACCATACGGTACCTATACCAATCGTATCCACTGCCTAGTGCTATGGTCTTGAAGAAATTCGGGACCCAGGTTCTCAAGCTCCTGGAAGTTTTGATCGCTTTCAAGACAAACTACCTAACCGGTAGTCTCAAGCGTAAAGCTCTCCAACCGTACCATAATGCTCTGGCCTCTGGGCATGGCCACATGGTCACAACGCAATCATGATCGGCAACTTGCACAATGCTTGATCGTTTCTACTGATATCCGTTCTTCTGCTTCCGGCTCCGTAGGGGCTGGAGGCACGTATTCATTCAAAGTTGTGAGCATGATTCTGAGTCCTGACCTCAACTTTCACGTTCTCAACCTCTGATGAATGACAGTCTTCCAGATGCCGGCCATCACAATCAACCCTGGAAGACAACATATAGACGGCATGAATACCATCTCGTGGTATTATGTGGAAATCCCATCAATCTTCCTCGATCAAACTCACGCCTTTCAATCAGGGGCAGTCAACGCAAGAACACGCTAGAGATATTCCGAGTTGGCATATTTGTACCACCAGAGCGCGTCATTTCACCGAAGCGGTGACTGAAGAAGTGGAGGGTATCTCGAACAGAGTCGTATCACTGCAACGCGAGAGAACGCCAAAGCTGACTGATACGAGGCATTGTCCAATCCTGCCCCTTGTAGGGCGACATGTCGCTTGGCGCGTTGCTACGCCGCTGCCTTGCATATCGGGAGACGGACCCGCGGAAACGGGGAGACATGCAGGGGTCCAAAATAATCTGACAGGAGTGTTGTCGACCGACTTGCTCAACTTTGCTCTCCCGTGATTTCAACAATGGGTTTTGCCGAAGGTACGATGTGATGGCGCTGTTGATGGTGAGCACGCGCGTTGTGCGCAGTGCAGTGCCTGTTTGTCTTGTATTTGTCCTAGGCTCTCTTCTATTCTACTCGTCCCGCTATACTAGCGTCGTCGCTGGCGCTGGTACTGGCACCTCCTTCTTCAAATCGATCCCCGTCATCCTCAAGCCCGACAACAAAGCAAACGACCGACGACCGCCGACCACACACGCGCCCCCTCGGTACAAACCAACGCCGACATGGCAGCCACCTGCGGTCACGGACCCCTTCCCGCTCCTGGCGCATTCGGCCGCGACACCTCCCCCGATTCCCGAGTACAATGTCCCGCGACCCGAGATGCACAAGGAATACGGCCTCGACCGGCCCCCTCCGCTCTTTATCGGCTTCACGCGCAATTGGCCGATCCTGCTGCAAGCCGTCGTGTCATACGTAACATCGGGCTGGCCGGCCGACAGCATATACGTAGTCGAGAACACGGGAGTGCATAACAAGAACAAGGAGGGCAAGCTCTCGCTGCAGAACCCCTTCTACCTGAACCACACCACTTTGCAGAGACTAGGGGTCAACGTAGTGCAGACACCCGTTCTCTTAACGTTTGCGCAGATGCAAAACTTTTTTCTGTCCAAAGCCTACGAGCGAGACGACCCATACTATTTCTACAGCCACCAGGACGTGCTTGTGTTTTCGTTCGAGGAAGGGCTGGACTTCATCAAACGGCCTGTGGATGCGGAATGGTTTTTCTACGATGAGGCAGAGAGACAAGACATTATGGCGCCTGTTCAGGCAGGGAAACCAGGGTACCGTACGCTCTACGAGAACTGCTTGCGCGACCTGCAGACTGCCACCAAGAAAAAGGAGCGCTGGGGTTTTCGGTGGTATCAGTATGACCACCTGACGCTTGTCAACCGGGAAGCGATGGAATCGGTAGGCGGCTGGGACTCGTTGATTCCGTACTATGCGACGGACTGCGATATGAACGGCAAGATGGGAATGGACGGCTGGACGAAGCGCAATCGGCGCGTCGGCATATTTAACGACGTCTCGACGGTGTTGGAAAATCTGGAAGTTCTTTACCGTAGCCGACACCTTCGCCCCAAGTTTGTCGACCCTGCACCGCTGCCCCCGGAGAAGGAGGCCGAAATTGCATCGAAAGCGTCTAAGGAGGCCGAGGAAAAAGCCAAAGCAACTGCCACCCCGGTGCCTCAAAGGCGGGCAGACAACGACGAAAAAATGCCAGACGACCCGATTGAGTACTTCCGCATTCTGCGTGCGGTGGGAGATGACATGGGACAGTGGAAGTACCGCGACGGCGCGGAGCAGAGGAATAACTGGCAACGGAGCCAGCGGGGTGGACAGGGCGAACCGTTTTACTATGACGCCGAGGGATTCAGCAAGGCGTTTTGGAGGCTCACAGATGCCGGGAGGGATATTTACAGTGAGAAATGGGGTCACCGAGGATGTGATCTGGACGACGGGACTGCGCTTCGACTTGAGGACCAATGGCGGGTTGAGAAGGACTGGGAGAAACCTAAAGAGCAAGATAACAAGGAAAAGAAGAAGGGCGGGTGAAAGCTGAGATATGGCTACATCATCCAGCTTGTGACTTGAAGGAATCGGAAAGTATCGGACTCCCAAGCGGGGGTGTGTAATGATAAATCTAGGAAGACCTGGTTCAAGTTGGGTTTGGATACGAGGTTAACCGTCTTCCTATGCAATTGTGTGAGTATATCTTAGTCTGATGTAAAAAGGTTACCAGGTGCGCATTTATGTACACAATCTCAAACATAACCTTGTTTGTGGAGTCTGACATATGCATTACCAAACAGCAGCGTAAAAGTTGATTGAATATCAACATGGCCGGGTACTGGCAGTCAATAGGCCGCACACTCAAATCAACCTGAAATCGCACGCATACCTGTATTGTCTCATCTGTCTCTCTCACCATCTGTCGACGACGTAGCTTTGTCGAGCCCAGCATCAGGCACATATCAATTATCCCAAAGATCAGCATTCACTCGGATTTTGTTCCGTCATGGGGTGCAAACGCGAGTATACACACACTCAAAGTCTTGCATCATCTAGACCCTCAGCATCCTTCAACTGCGGGTCGACAAGCGGTGAGCCAGCAACACCCGCAACCGGAAATAACAGACCGTCCAGCCTCATTTAAATCAGATGGCAATCGACAGCGGCCCGCCTTGAATCGCAGATCTTTTGGTTCCGAGATAGATCCTCTTCCACTTAAGCATTTGGCAATCCTCACTTACTGGAAAGCCATGGCGGCATTGGTTGGACCACCCCTCACGGAACGGGACTGTGGATCTGAAATTAACTCACAAATCGGCATCGGGATTGACGTCCCAATCGAGATGGGGCCCTGCGACTTGAGGGAAGACACGCGAAAAACACGGCCGGTCATTGGCCCTCCATAGATCGCCGATACGAGGACAATCCGACAGATTTCGTACATGCGCCCTCGGGCTGCCACTCCGCAATCACAGATATTAACACCGTGCGGCCTGGGATAGAGAAGGTGATGGCTCGTTGGATCACAGGCAAGACACGTCAGAGATGGCTTCCAGTTCAAAGAGCGGTTCCAGCGGTTCCTTCGGTTGTTGAAAAAGGGGGCTGGCAAGACAAACTGCATGCAATGCAAAAGCGAGCGGGCCGTCACTCTCAACGACACATCGGATTGGATAGCGGATGCTGCTTGATTGGCCAAGCGGAGACCACTGCTCAAGCCACACAGCCAACATGCAAGCTCCTCTCTGTTCGGTGCTGCAATTTCTTGGAAAGCGGGAAGTTGGGGCGAGACTAGAGAGGAAAAAGCAAATATCAACTGCAACCAAGTCCGTCAATCAGAGCACAAACTTTTTCCCAGCCGCAATGAATCCCTCTTCCCCTCTCGGGCCCTTTGGGTTTTCTCTCCTTGCATTCTGCCATCATTTTTCGCTCGTTTTCAGAATCTGAACAATATTTTTCTCCTGTCGCTTTTCTTCGCCACGACTTCAAGATAGCACCCATCTTTATCGAAAGTCAAGAATGGCGATCCCCAAAGGGAATCCGCAACCGAATGCTCACCACTGTTTGGATTGTGAGAGGAGTTTTGCAACTGCGGCGACTCTTGTGAAGCACAACAGGGAAGCATCTGGAACACATT
This sequence comes from Podospora australis, assembly GCA_033296905.1. Taxonomy (NCBI): domain Eukaryota; kingdom Fungi; phylum Ascomycota; class Sordariomycetes; order Sordariales; family Podosporaceae; genus Podospora; species Podospora australis. The sequence continues at coordinate 10,803 of MU864660.1, forward strand.
TCATCCTACAACAGCTTCGCAAAAGCGACAGACAACCAGAAATCTCGGATGGAACCAAGTGCCCTGTTCTGGGTTGTCAGGACCGAGATGTGCCTCTGAGCCTGGTAGCGTTGCTGAAGCATTATCTAATTGCGCCTGGGCGTACGTACAGCCTTCGGTTCTTGCCTTCACCCCTAGCCCTATCATGCGCTTTTCTCGAGAGATCCCCTCTCTACGCTCTGAATGCTTACCCATTCTTAAGTCATGGGCTCGCCACTGACACCTTGTTCATAGACTTTCCTCAAGAGTTTTTCGACGTCTGCGTGCTGTGTACCGCGACCTTCAAAAACCTCCTCGCGTACGCTGACCACGCGAGGACCCATACACCTGAGCGCGATGGTGTTGCTCCCGACGACGCAAGGTACTTCTCGAGCAAGAGGTGTATGGAAACAGGGCTCGAGGCTGCCTTCGAGCGTGCTATAGTTGGGCTGGAGGAGCGAGTTGCCAGGACCAAACTGACCTCCACGTCCCATGAAGGTGGCAGGAGATCCAGTTATTCCGCGATTGCAGGTTACCTGCAGGGTAACCAAACGTCTGTGGGTGGAGGACCAACCTTGTCGATGGCGGGTACTTCTGGAACGGGATTTTCCATGGCGGACCGCCATGTATATATGAATCAGACGAAGTCTCCGCACACGGCGTCAGGGGAAGTTCTTGCTTCGATGAGAGTACGCGATGAGGTACAAGCAGAAGTTCGTACTCGCGCCCAGGCACAAGGAAGTATACTTGCAGCGCAGGTTGTTGCTCAGGCTAAGAACAAGGACCTGAAGCCTGAGCACATTGAAACACTTGGTCGCTTTCAAGCGGAAGCCGTAGCTCTGGCAAGAGCAGAACCACCCGTCACCCAGGCTCAAATTGAAGATCTGTTCAAAGGAGGGCCAATCCCTGGCTGGGTTCAGGGATACCTGCAGGGTCTTGGAGACGCCGGCGAACAAGCCGAGATGCGCGCCCGCATAGCGGAGATGATAGATCAAAAGCGGGAAAAGATTCGCACCAGGAGACTTGCAAAGGTTAACGAGGCTGAAGCGACTCAGACCGAGAAGAGTGTTCGGAAGGGATCTCGGATGGCAAATCGCCTTGTGGGAAAGGAGCGAAGGCTGGTACGGGAGCAGGCGGCGAAGGCTAAACGGGAGGAGTTTACAGCAAAGGGAAAAGTTGGAGAGGAGGCAATAACCAAACTCCGGGCTCAAGTTTCGGGCCGGGTACGAAACCAAGCAGCTGGTGCTGTTGGTCCTCCCAAAAGCAACTCGCGTTCATCGGCTCCACGTCCTGCCGGTGACTTTCTTCGGCCTGAGTGTTTGGGCATCGCCGACTTACGACTGTCCACTGAGGTGTCTGGGGTTGCTGGCACCGGTGCCTCTGCTACCGCTGGTATGTTCACATCTCCATGTTCTGTCCCATGTTCACGGAAATCTGGAGCACATCTAACACTCGATCTCGAAGCTCCCCTGGAAGCTTTTACTCCTAGTATGGCTGGCCCACACAATGTCCTCGAGGGCAATTTTCCCGGTATGCTGCGCTTTGTCTTGAAGGTTTTCCACTCTCAGCCTATGACTAACCACGTGGGATAGCGATGATTTCCGATATGCCTCTCGCCACCTCGCAGACTTCTGCGCCTTTGCAGGTGGTAGACAGTAAAGGCTTTGGTCTTGGCAGTCTTCATGGTACGCTCTGTCGTCTTGTCTCCTAACAAGTTCGTGACACTCTGACTCCAGCCGCACTTGCGTAGGCACCAATTCTCACTTCGCGGCTCATTCGGATGCCGCGCTTCAACCCCGGTACCAGCTTTCTAATGACTTCAACATGATGGGGTTTGGCGCTTCACCGGTATTTGATCCAGGGGTCCCTGTTGCCAACATGTACTTCGATCAGTCCCAGGGACAGGTGCAGGGACAGATAGGGGCCTCGACCAGTGATCAGCTTGGTCTTTGGCCTTCCGAAATACAGGAAATGGGCGGCACGATGACTCTCGCTGGTGAAGCGACATCCTACTACAACCATACTGACCTGCATGACAACACAATACGCGCAAGCCATGCCCCATTCGCTCTTATCAATGCAGTTCAGGACCCTTCCATGATTCAGGCTCACTATTCAACTCTTCCCCAAAACCCAGTGTGGCAAGCGACCTACAGCGGTGATGGAATGCAGGCGATGGTTCAGCCTGTCTACGAGGGCCTGCAGCAACCCGAACAACCCCCTGTGGAGTACGTATGGATGGAAGACGTAGATATGGGACAAGCGTAAACGTGCAGGCAAGTGGGACATCTGTGTTTTTTTCACGGGTTCGGGCATGTACTGGGCACTGTTTAGGGTCACTCGCATTTCTTCTTTTTCTGGGTCTCTTGTGGTTTCTCGGTAAGGTCTGGTGATTCACTGGATCATGATTTATGACACTGGATGGCAAATGTTTGGTTTTTGTGGAATAGGATTCCAGGCAAGGGCTTTGGGATTAGTCAACATAGATTACTTAGGTACATGCCCTTACTGCTAGGTAGGCTGCGACTTGCTACTAGGCGAGTCTTTAATAAGTAATGATATTAATGGAAAAGCTGGTGCAAATCTTCCTGGGGAATACGATACGGTGACCGTTCCAAGTTTACAAGCTACGCTGACGCTGACGCTGCGCAGTATGACAAACCATTGTATCGAACGCTTTTGGTAAGTTTGCGCTTGGCTTTAATCGGGGACGCGAGACAACATGTGCATTGTGACCGTTTTTCAGTTGATGGGGTCTCAATGTTGGTCCGTCTACTCATGAGAGGATTGTTTCCTGGGCGAGTCAGAAGAACTAATTATGTATTGAACAAGAAACATGTCAAGCAAGTATCAGTTACAAACCCCTCCTCTAAATCTCATATAAGTTCCCTTGTACATGTGATAATACGCATTTTTGTTGTTCTTACAGTCTGTATTATTGAGTACTTGTACATGATATCTCTACAGAAAATGCTTGAGCATGCTATTTCCAGACAAAGCCTTTCTCTAAAAAACCCTAACCACTTTCACTTGCCGTCCTGCACGACCGGTGATATCCTGTTCTTTTCGATTTTAACTCCCAGAGCTGAGCACCCTCCTGGCCATGGAAGGTGGTTCCGACAATCTTCACGCTGTCCAACTGCCCTTGCCGGCGCAGTAAAAGGTCCCATAGGTCCATCGACCGTTGGTGTACGTGAAAAAACGCTTCAAGTTTGGGATGGGGTCTCGTCCGAGCTCTTCGTCGTCGGAATTCTCTTCAAAGTCAGCTTGGTCGGCGTCCATGGTGTCGACATTACTGGTCCTGACGTCGAACATGATCATGTTCATGTACACCCTGCGGCGGTTTGCTTTAACCGAGGAGCAGACGGTTGGCTTCGCATCACAACGAGCAACTCCGATAGTTAAATCAGCCAAGCTTGGGAAAAGTTCCAGAAACTCGGGCAGCAGAGGCACTCGAGAGCCGCGCTGCGGGTTGGTAGCCGGAGAGAACGCCCAGATGTCGCTGATTTCCCTGCCACAAAGCTGGGTCATCGAATCTGAGATCCAGCTTCGCAATCGTGCTGAATGTGAGATCGGCAAAACCCCACGGTCGGGAGAGCCCGGTCGGAAACCTCTGAGGCGGTTAGCTGGGGCTCGTCGCTGAGTGGGGTGAGTAATACTCAGACAAGTTCTTTATGACTAACGATTTGACCGAAGAGCGCTCCGCCGCTCCAATGCCATGTAGAACAGCATCAAGTCTGGAGGCTGCGGTGGTCTCATAGGACATGAGACTGAACTGATTCTGCCAACTTTGCAGCAGAAGGGCTCTGTGTGAGGCGACGGCGCTGCATGTGTGTCACGCCAAGTACTCGAACCGTCCTAACGTTACGCAAGGAGGGTAGAGCTTGCTCGAAAACCTCTGCCTCCCAATACGCGTCGGTGTTGTGGTAAGGATCCCGAGGAAGCTCATCGGATGAGTTGTCGGGCGGCTGAACCATGTATGTCAACGTCTGAACATACTTTCGATCGTGACTGTCGCTGAGCAGTCCATACAGTTTGCGGAGAGAGGGAACCGCTTGGTTTCGGGATGATATGGTGAAGCAAAAACTCGCGGCCCGCGCTGGCCAGCGCTCTGCAGCTGAGTCGAAGGCTTTTGATGTCGTTGAAGCTTCCGTCGTCTTCCAAGATCTTGATGATCATCAAGATGAGTTCGCTAGGTACACTAAGCAACTGAGATTTGTGCCCTACACGACGTGTTAACATAGGATGATGTCACACGGGCCTACGATCCAGTGCCCCGGGACAAGTACACACCTCAACCAACACTGGCCTAACGGTATGCTCAGGAACAAGATATCTGGGCC
>MU864661.1:0-15067 GCA_033296905.1 Podospora australis
AGCTTCTTTTGAAGAGGATTCCATTTTTTTTGGTGGAGGAAATCAGCGTTGAAGTTGGATGTAGTGAAAATGGGAGAAAGTGCGCAGCTCGGTGATAAAATACGTTACACACAACACACACACACATATCTATATATATAAATGCCATGCACATATTTAAAAATATAGTCCCATTCTACAAGCTGGTCCACAACACTTATTAATTATTATCAAATCATTATTTATATCTATTAACTATAAGCGTAAGGCTCTTATAGTGGTAAGGGGATAAGTGCGTGGATAAGAAAAGACTAGTGCGCGAATATCAATTGCCATCTGAGATCCGTGCATGCGTCCAGTCAGGTTTGAATCTGTTTAAGATGTCATTCCATCTCCTGGCCCTCGTCTCTCTTGACCTTTTTCGGAGCCCTCTGGTAGATCCTCTCTGCTTCTGAATCCCACTCGTCATCGTAGTCCGAGTCTTCCCAATCCTCAGGGTAGTGATCCGAGACCTCTGCCTTATCCTGTGCCTGATCACACTGTTAGTTCGTGGAAAGATGTCCAAAAACGGACGGATGAAGAAGAGTGCTCAAATGACATACCATTTCCGGCTCTAGCTCCTTTTCAGCGCTTATCCAGGGCCCCCGGGGATTGTTCCGGAATTCCGGCATGCGGTACACCGTCTCCAGATCCTCGGGGTTCATATCTCTCGGAGCGGTGATGATTCCGAATTTGCGAACTCCATTCCACTGGCCATTGCTGGTTCCGTAGAAGCCGATGACTTTGTGCGTGGGTGGTGGCTCTGTTTGTTACACGCATTGTTAGCACACATGCACGCTCGAAGGGAAGTGCATTGAAAGAGCAAAAGAAACGTACCCATATACTCAACTTGCCCCTCGGTCTCATGAAGGTTGAGAGCTCCGATGGCTTGGCCGTTCGACAGCCAGATCCTCAGCCCACGCAAAGTCGCATTGATATGGTTCGCGGGCTCTGTGTGCGCAGCGACCTTGACAATCTCCACGCCCTTGGGGAGGAGGATCTTGCGTGCCTGGTGTCCGCCCATGCTTGGGTCCGGTTCTCCCCTCTTTCCTCTCGGCCCGCAGGGAACTTTTGTGCCATCTTTGTAGTAGACAACAGCGCCGTCAAGGTGAGCCCCCACGCGAATGTCGATTTTGTGCGCGTCTACAAGGTTCCCCTTGCTGTCGGGCTTTTTGAGCAGGACCGTCCAGTGCCAGAGGTCCTCGCGCTGCTTGCGCTTCCGTTTGCGGTCGCGAGCACTGTCGCTGCCGCTGCCATCAGAGTTTTCATCGTCGCTGGTGATCTCGTCTTCGGCATTGCCTGGATTCGCAATGGATTGCCGCAGCAAGCGGAGCTTTTTACCGTCGCGGTAGTTGGGGACGAGAAGAGGCGCGTCCCGGCCGCGGGGGGTAAGGATCTTTTCCAGCTTCTCCTGAAACACCATAAGGGTTCGACCTGACATTCCGGTAACGTTGAGCCAGGTCACATCCGATCCACCAATTTTCTCTTTAAGTTCTTCGATCCGGTAGCGAAGGCCTTTGGCGGGGTTGGCGATGGATGTATCCTCATCGAGATTATGGTACCCGTTCCCGCCGACGGAGACCTGGGCGAGACCCGCTTCGCAGCGGATTTCCAGCGTCATGCTCCCGTCTGATTCTTGAATGCCTTTTACCGTGGGGGCAACGTCTGGGAGAGGCACGTCTCCGGGCAGGGAGAAGTGGCGCTGTTTGAAGTTGTGCAGAATAAGAGCGTCGGAGAGCGCCCAGTGGCACTCGTGTTGCTTGGTGCCGGGGATTCCTTTCTCCTGGGGATGGTAACCGTTTTTGGTTTGGGGAACGACGGGGAGAAAAGCTTGTGCCCAGTCGGGAGGGTATTGACGGTGCATGATACTGCCGTTCTCGGTTTCCTCAAGACCAAAGGCCGCGCCAACCTGTCGGAGAAACGAGGTTTGGCCTGTGGCGCAGGCTTCCCACATCAGGGCTTCACCGGAGGGGTATTCTTCGACCATGACGGTGTTTCCCGGGTCGGTGGTATCGAGGAGGCAGTCGGGGAGTTCTTCGATGAAGCGAGGCCAGGCGTAGGCCAAGTGGCTACCGAACATGCCGAGAGAGATCCCCTTGGGGTTGTACCGAGGGATTCTGAAGGACATGTTATCGGCGAGGACGCGGCCTTTGATCTCGTCGTATTGCGAGTCGAGGATCAGGCCGGCTATGACGGGGGCTGTGTCGGAAGAAAAGGGGCCGCCATAGGATTCTAGGGCGGAGAGAAAGATCTTGTGGATGTCTGGACCGGGTTGCTCGGGGGAAGTGCCTGTGGCGCGCAGTTGGGCAACGGTTTTGTTGGTGCGAACAACATGAACTTTCGGGACAAGACCGAGGACTTTTCGGGGGTCTTTGGTGGAGTTGAGAGATTCCTTTGTGAGGCTGTTGGTGGACCATACTTCCTCGAGACGGAACGAGCGGCGGCCTAGGCCCAATCCACGCATGTCTTCGGCTGTCAGAGCTTGCCACATGTATGCTGTCGTGCGAAACTTGGCAATGGCGGCCTCGAGGCCGGAGTGTGCGCTGGAGACTCCTCCATGTTTGGATGGGGGGCAATCGATGAGGAGAGGAGAGTCCTTGGCGACCAAGATGGCGAGGTGTAGCGGGGGCTTGTGAAGTAGAGGAGTGTAGCGGATCGAGAACTGTCCCATGAAGATTAGCAAGAAGCTTCAAAGTCTAGGCACAAACTGACGGTCATACTGTTTTACTGATGGTCGAATCACTAGCCATGCTTATGGTGACAGTGTTGATGCCTGGCGACAGCATGAGAAGCGCCTTGAAGTAGCCGCGAGAGTAGGGCCATTTCTGATCGGGAAATGATGGCTGATTGAAGGAATCCGTGATCTTCACGACAACATGATCATTCTTCCTTGGTTCTACCACGACGGAATCATCGACGTTGACGGACACGTAGTCGTCGGTGCACTTCCCCGTAATGATGAGACACCGCTGGTAGACTTCTTCGACTTCGTCGAGCTTAAAGTTGTCGATCTGGAACATTGTAAAATGGAAAAAAAGAAAAAAAAAAGATTGACACGAAATGCTTGGATACTTGTCACCTCGACATGACCTAACTGTGACTTTGTAATGATCTATATACACAGAATCTCAGGGGCATCGGGCTTGTGTCCTTGGCGTTCCCGAAATGAAGCCATCGCCCTTGCAAGGTTGGCCAGGCAGGGTGTGGGGCAATGGCACCAAACCCATGAATACTCCGCAGTGGTGCCTAGAGCTAGCCCTAAAGCGTCCGCCAAGACGATTGGGACTTTTGCGAAATCGAGTTCTCGATGCTGAAGATGCCGAAATTGGATCGCTGAGACGCTTGAAACAGAACGAGACATGCAGGTTGCTTCTGGAAAATACAAGGCAAGATTTATTGATTAACACCCCAGTAGTTTGTTGCGCAAGACCCATTACGGAAGCGCTCTGATGATAAGATATCAGGGCGCGATACGATAAGAGCTTGGCACCCCCAAAGAAAAAGCAGCAGGCAAAATTATCACCAACTTTCTTCCTCACGTCCCGAGCAGCAGACAAGCTGCCAACCCAAGACCGCAATGAAAAAATGAAAAAGAATAGAGGCCGGTCAGACTTCCATCGACACCCACCCCGCTCAAGCGCCCGAAGGCAAGACCTCGAGGAATCGGGGTACAGATCATCGCCACTCTCTATACAATCGCGCTCGTGAGAGCGGACCGCCACCTTTGCAGGCAGGTCAAGAGTAAAAAGGCTTCTCACTGTAGGGCGCCGAGGATATTGTTCATCAACCCGGGTGGGATCTGTGGCTCCTTTAGGGAACACAAAAGAGGACGAATACTATAGAAATGATTCTCTGAAGTATTGTCGACATGAAGAAAAAAAGAGAAAAGGAAATCCCAAATTTGGGGATGGGAGAGGCCATTATATACTGGAGGATAGGTGGTCAATGCACGAGTGCGAATTGTCAATGCACGACTGCAAATTTTTCCCCGGCTCAGGTGGATTCCCGGGCAAAGTTTTCTCAGAGGATCTTGTTCAGATGGAAACGCAGAGTTGTGGTGTTATGGTGGATGCCTCTGGATTGGTCGTCTGGAACATCCCGGTGGGCACTGTGGCAACATGGTATGTAGCCTGAGCCAACTCCTCCCCCAGAACAAGGACGAAGACTGCTTTCATCATAGACGTTTGAGCAAAGTCTTGTTACTTACTTTCTTGAACGAATGTGTCCCCGGTGCCATTGCCCAGAACCCCCTTTAAGTCTTGACAGCATTGACCCTCTTCCCTTACTCTGGCTGGGTCTATTGTATGTCGTTTATATGCCTCGAGCCAGTGTTCGTCTTCTTGGTTCACCTCCCCGTATCATCCTCGAATGCGCGTACCGAGAATTCCGGAACTGAAGCTCATTGAAATCTCTGACGTTGAAACTGTAACGTCTTTCTACCCTAGCTGCTGTCATGTTTCCAGACGGCAGAAGTCCTCTACTGGTCATGTCAGTTGAGACGAGATCAAGAGACAGCCTATCCTCCATTTCAGGCGGTATAGAACCGCCGTCACTAGTACTAGGTGCTTGTGTAGCCGTTACGCAACCTGTCTGATGAGTGTAACCATTGATATGAGCAATTCTCTGCCGAGAAACAACTAAATACCTAGCACCACATATTCCCACGCACTGCCAGATTTGTATGACATCGACCCTAGTGTGCTGACTCCTCTCTCGGGAATCCAGTCTTCATGAGCCATTGTTTCTTTTATTGTGGCCACCATACGTTTTCCTGTAGACCTCAGGCACAATCAGTTCATCACAGATGACAGTACTTGGTTCGCAGCCCAATGATCTAGACTGTCATTGATGAAAACATCTTTGGAGGCACAGTCAGAGAAAGACGTGGATATTTGAGAGTAGCACGAGAAAGCATATCTGGAGGTCAAACATCCGGTAATGTGGACTTTGGAACCACCTGCAGAGCCTGCCCGGGATGGGGCAAAGGTCTCCTTGCTAGATGCACATCAAAAGTGTAGGTTATGGCTTCGCGTTTATGACAAGATGCACATCAATAAGAACCGTTCAAGTTCAACCTCTGAAACCAACCGACCTTTGATTAGTAGGTCATTGGGTAATTCTCTGGCAGACCAACCTTTGCTTTCTTGTAGGCATCAAGCAACATGATCGTTTCGTAGCCGACTCTAAATCTCAGCAGAAGATGTCAGAGACCCGCAAAAGAAGCAACAGAGTGCCCATCACAACTTCTGTATGCCAGTTCAGCCCATCGGACCTCTCGGCTCTCCACGTTTTTCATGACATGCTGTCCATGGCGCCCCGGATTTGATCTACCGAGCGTATGCATGCAGGATCGTTGGGGTCGTTGTAGTCTCTTTCCCGCTTCCTTAGTGCCACCTCCAAGAGAACCCCGCACCACCATGATCCATCCCAACGGACTGCCATCCCAATGCCACGGCAATAAATGAATTACCCGGTTTGACAGCCTGCCAATAGGACCCCGACGATGTGAGTTCCCTTGCAGCTGGAAGCGAACGATGCCGAGTAGCATCGTGCGATGCACACGGTCTCTCTTGCATTCGGGGGTGGGAGGAGGATTCTTGGAGTGAGGAGATAAAGGCAAGCTTCCCCGCGTTCCCTTTTTTTTTTTTTAACTTCATATATTTCGACCTTTGGTGTAGCAGTATATCGTCAGTGTCATCCTTTGTTGTTCCTGGCCTGGTCCTCTTTGGAGTATCCTGTCCTAGTGCATTTCTATTGGAAAACAGCCAAACATGGCAGACGCATCCCGCCCCTTCAACAATGTGAGAAGCTTCCTTTCTCCCCTTGGCTATCTGTTACACAGTTTGGAGAGACTGACAAAAATTGGGGATAAAGGTCCTAGTAATAGGCGCTGGCCCCTCTGGCCTCCTCCTCGCCCTCCTCCTCAAGCAAAAGGGAATAAACGTCCACATCCTCGAAGCCGCTCCCGAACTCGACGGGCAGCCCCGCGCCGCCCACTATGGCACGCCCGCTATACCCGAATTCTACCGCGCAGGCATCATCGGCAAGATCGCTTCCGAGGGTCTTGTTCTCAACACAATGTGCTGGCGGTCCTCAGTCGACCACTCACGAACTGCTGGGTTCCACGCTGGTGTGCTCAAGGACGTCGATGGCCAAGACCTACGGACACATTGCTATGTCTTGCAAGATTTGGACAAGTTGATGCTGGATGAGTTCCTCAAGCTGGGCGGGACAATTGATTGGTGCGCCAAAGTGACCAAAGTCGGGCAGGATGAGGGCGGCAAAGCATGGGCCGATGTCGAGGGAAGAGAACAGAGGGTAGAGGCGGATTACATTGTGGGCTGCGACGGTGCGAATAGCATCGTCAGGCGGAGTCTGTTCGGGGACGAGTTTCCGGGATTTACGTGGGATGCGCAGATTATTGCTACCAACGTCAGTTCCTCCCTTTCCCTCAGGGGGCGTTGTTCTGCGATCCATGTCCTCCCTCCCATTCTTGGATACCTGACGCAGGGTAGAAGCTAACACCACGCTAGACATACTACGACTTTGAAGGAAAATTCGGTTGGGACGACGCAAACTTCATTATCCACCCCGAGAACTTCTTTGTATGCCCTCCCCCTTTCCCTTTTTGCTCTTGTCTCTCTCCCTTTTCTTCCCGCAGGACACTAACCCTCACCCAAAAGATGGCAGCAAGAATAACAAAAGACAACCTCTACCGAATCACATACGGCGAAACCCCTGGCCTGTCCAGAGAAGAATACATCGCCCGCCAGCCCGCCATCTTCGAAAAGATCCTGCCGGGCCACCCCAAGCCCGACGAGTACAAAGTCATCACCATCTCTCCCTACAAAATGCACCAGCGCTGCGCCCCCAAGTTCCGCGTCGGCCGGATTCTGTTAGCAGCCGACGCTGCGCATCTCTGCAATCCATGGGGTGGGCTCGGTATCACAGGCGGCTTTGTCGACGTGGGCGGGCTATTCGACTGCTTAGTGGGAATCTACGAGGGCAAAGCAGACGAGTCTATTCTCGATCTCTACTCCGAAAAGAGAATCGAGAAGTGGAAGACAATCATCGATCCCATCTCGCAAGACAATTTCCGGAGAGTATCAGATAAAGACCCGGCGACGAGGTTTGAGAGGGACGAGTGGATGCAGGCGCTGAAAAAGGCCGAGACGGACGATGCTTACAGGAAGGAACTGTTGCTGGGGTTCATGGCTGTGAGGTATGATTTCACGCAGCATTATCATAGGAAATAGGGCCGGTAGGTACTTTTTCATTTTTCTGTTTGTTACTTGGGTAATGTACGTAATATGGATATCTACATCTAATCTGCTTCGGTTACTATAATGTCCCCGATATTATGGGAATATCCATCCACGATTGAAAACAAATCTCACCGATAAACACGTCTTCCAAAGAAAAGAATCACACCCGACCAATGTTCACAAAGCTATCATTCTCTCAGAATCAATGCCCACCTAGAGGGCAGCGACGGCAGCAGCAACAGCCGCGGCGACGACGACAAGCCCGGTCTCCCTGGCCGCTCCAGCTGTAACAGTAGAGGTAGTACCAGTCTGCGTCTGCTGTGCAGCGGTGCCAGTCGTCTCCGAAGGCGCTTGTCCGTACGTGCTGGTCTCGGTGGCAAAGGGACCACTATTTCCGAATAACAATCTCTGCAGCTCCACGCAGCCCGCGACATCGGTAGCCAGAGGCGAAAACGCATTCAGGCGCAGACCAGGCGGCGCCGAGTCTTGCGGGCAAGCGGTGTACACGACGGACCGAACCAACTCCTCATTCTGGGTGCGCCAGACGTCTATGGCGCTGCTGTAGGATGACCACCAGGACTTGATCTTGGGGGCGGCGGTGAAGGTCGTGGGGTAGGCCTGGTTCTCGGCGTACTGTGCGGAGCAGATGCTGGAGAGCTGAGACACGTGGGTCACGGAGAACGGGGTGGCGGTGGTCTGGGTGCGAATGGACGAGAGGACAGAAAGCTGGGAGGAGGACGCCCAGGCTGCGAACTCGGAGGCCCGGGTGGGCTTCGAGTCGATGATGGAGCTGAGGGTGTACTCGCAGGCGTTGGTGTTATAGGTTGACGTAGAAGAAGGATTGGCGCCTGAGGAGAGGGTGGGAGTGTAGAGGAACGAGGCGGACTGGGCCTTTTCGCAACCGGCTACGTCGGTGGCGAGGGCTCGGAGGGCCGAGTGGGAGAGGGATGCGAACTGGGCTGAGGTGCAGCCCGCCAGGATAGAGCTGGCGCCGTCTTTTTTCTCTTCAACCCAGGAGGAGTGCTCCTCTAGCCAGGATGAGTAGGCGGACTTGACGGCGGGGGGTGCGGTGAAGGTGTTTTTGAACTCGATGATGGAGGTGCAGAGGGGCCCGATCTGCGAGGTATGGGTAATGGGAGGTACCGAAGAGCGGGTGGCCATGGAGGAATAGAACCACTCGGCCGCGACGGGGGCCAGCGTGGGTTGAGAGTTGAGAAGATAGGTTCGAAGGTTGTACTCGCAGGGGGAGCCGGCGGTCGCGGTTGCGGATTCAGACTCCTGACGAGGGTGGTTTGCCTGCGCCGGAGAGGCGCTGGCTAGGGAAGCTATTCCTGCGAGGAGTAGAAAAGACTGCTGCATGATGGTGTGAAGAGTCTAAGAAGTCCTGGTCCTGGACAGTTGGTTGCTGTGAGAGCCAGGATCTATGATGATGATGATGATGCCCGTCCAAGATAGTGACGTTGATCGTGATGGAGATATCTAAGTTCTATATCACTTTGTTTTCCTCGTGTACCACGCATAGAAGATGCCGATATCCCCTGCACAGCCCTCTCCCTAAGAAAAATAGAGTTGCATTCTGACAACATAGTCCCATTGACCGTGGCTGCGCCCCGTTGTTTCTGGGTCCAACCAACGCGGGGAGTCCTTGGCAGACCATATGTGCCATGGGATCATTTCAGGAAATCTGCGTGGACCTTGGGAAAATCATTCCCAGAATCTTGCCATCACAACCGCCCTGAAAGCGACGGCATTCCAGTATTATATCTTGTAGCAGGCAGTGCGGCTTCGGTTTGACGGTTGTCGCTGACGTGGACCTGCCGTGAAGGATGGTTGACGTCTTGCTAGTCGCTCGCTACCTGGATGCCCCTCCAGTGTAGGACCGCTCGTCTTTTGGGCCGCAAGCGATAGCTCGTCGTCCAAACTCAAGAGTAATTACAGCGTGTACGGAAGTTTTTTTTTTTTGAGAGCGTGCGAAAGAATCGTGGAAACCTTTACTGTCAAGTCGGTGACCGACGCGGTCGCGGCCACGGGACTGCCGGGCCGGCATGCGATGCAAGGAAGCGTGGTGGTCGACGGTGATTGGTGGTCGACGATGGCCCAGAAGGGCTGGGTTTAGCGAGCATCTGCCAGCACGGCAGACTACCTTACCTAACTGACAGATAGCACTGCCACGTGTGACGCGACGCGCGACGGTTTTTTCGCTTATTGAAGCTCCTGGGAGTTCCCAATCAGGTCATTCGCAAAACTCTTTAAAGTGGTGGTATTACAACCGAGGGATGATTTTTACCTTGCACTGTCTGCCGCGGAAAGAGCTTCTCATTACAGGATGAGAGAAATCCCCGAAACTCCAGAAGTCCGAAATCCACATAACGGTCCGCGACGGGGCGAAGCTACGCGCGATGTAACGACACCCGAATCCAAGCTGATGTTCAGCGGTCACTGGTCGCGTGCAAGAGAATTTGTCGATTTGGCCGATGGTCATGGTGTTTTGAGGTTCGCTTTGTGCCTAACGGCAGATGGGCTGCCACATTGGAAGTGAGGATGCCTTCTTCCTTGGCTCAGCAATTTAACAGTTTGGCTCGAGACTCTTCAAGAGTCATCATTCAGCCTTGTTCACGGTATCACAATCTTTTTTTTCTCCCATAAGATGGTTGTCCCGCCACAACGCCAAGAATTATCATAGCTACAACTAGGTTGTTGTCATCTTACAGTAGCGCAGTGGGCTGCCCATGGGATACCCTTGTGAACCGAATCCTATCTGATAGGTCCCACCTACCAAGCGGTTGTGTAGGTACCTGATCATCTTTCATATTTACAGTAGTGGTGTGGAAGACTACAAGGTGCTGTCTTCGTCAGCAGCCTGTTTGGGGGTTGTTTCCCATCGATACAACAATCAAGTTTTTCTTGTGACCATTGGATATAACCGTCATGGGTTGCCCCTTTGGCTTTTTTGGTGAGAAATTTAATACTCATTTCAAGGAGTGACTTCGGTTAGATTAGTGGAGCTAAAGTATGTTATCCTAAGAATAAGACTGTGAAAACAGAGTTACATGAGGGAGTGAAAAAATGAAAATGAAACCGTCAATCTGTTGCTCCCAGGTGGGATTACTTCCAAGCATGTGTACAACCTTCTCAGCCCTAGAACCTAATCGATCCTAGAATTCCTCCATCACCTACGCAGCTTCATGTGGCCCGGAGCCATCACTTACTCCCAGGAGGGTTAAGTGGGATGCCGACTTGCCACGCAGCAATGGCGTCGTCGAAAAGCCTGGCGAGGGAGTCTCCATCCTCCATGATAGTGGCCTCAGCGTCCTCTGAGGGTGCATCCAGAAGCAGGATCAAAGAGTTAGGGAGCGCTCGCTGTTGCCAGTGATATCATGGTCAGCACTGCACCTTTTTTCAATCTACATTTTGTTCCAAGCCGTCACTCAGGTGACTTACCGCGACTCGAGGCTTTGCGAAGACCAGGGCCTCCGAGATGGAGCTGAAGATAATGGGGATGCCAACGAGCGGAACATTGAATAGATTGGCCTTCCCAATCAACTGCCCAAGGACAATATTTATTTCCAATCGGGTCTGGCCGAATGGCATCGTGCATCAGTCAGCGATCATCAGTGTCGGTGTTAGAAAAGAGACCGACGTACGGCTGAAAACTGGGTAGCAATGTCCTCCGCGTCGGCATCGGATGTGATGTTCCCCTCTGCGCCCTCGTAGACTTGGGAGTACGATAGTGCGATGACACCAAGGCGCCTCACACCGTCAACGATATCCTATTGTAGAATCAGTCAAGGCGTGAAAAGGAAAAGGGACCCAGTTCAATCTTAACTCACGGGAAAGGGACCCTGTCCAACAGCAATAAGGTTGCCATTCAAAAAGTTGACGCTCCTGACTTGGGTGAGGATGGAGCTGGCGTCTTGTCTCAAATTCTCGAGGTTATCAACGACAGTTTGTTTGTCCCACGCCAAGGTCGGGGATGCAAGAAGGGCGACTGCCGCAAGCAAGAAAGATTTGATGGCGACCATGATGGCGATAGAACTATGTTGGATCTAGGAGAATACTGAACTTGAAGGCTTGGTTTGAAGAATGTAAAGTGTTGTAGAGGACGACAGGAAAGGAGGGCCTTAAGTAGTTTCTTCGGATAAGTAATACCGGTTGACCAAGATGAGTTTGCTGATGCTTGCATCGCTGATATTGAAGCCCATCGATTCGAGTCATAGTCGTCATGACGTGCTCCTCGACTTCCTCTTTGGGCAGACCGATGGCGACCATTCATCACCAGTCCTCTAGAGCCGTCATCCAATGGCTGTTCCTCTTCAGACTGATACTTGCTTGATCAGTTTATGTCACCTGCCTCCAACTAAGGACTAGACCCAAGATCACCGGATCTCGGATCTGAATCTGGCATGGTGCTGGCGCTGTGGCGCTGTATTCTGTGCTACCTTCCTGGCTGGGTAGTAAGGTATTCATAGTTCGGAAGCCGGTAAGACTACCTGTACTCAGATGCCGACCAAGATGTTACACTACATCAAGGATGTCCCGATGTCTTGGATCAAGTCAGCTGGGTATCGCCACCGAAGTCTAGCACACAAGTTGCTCTTGATCCTCATCTGCTCTGAAACACCCGGTGCGGCTGATGTTCATTGCACTGAACTATTCAGTATTTATGGGTTGTGGCGGAAGTGAGGATCTTGAACATGCCCCGTCATCGACGACGTTGAATCTCGGGGGGAGCGAAGCCGTGTGTGAGAGGTTGCAGCCACTCACTGCGGGTCAGGAGCTTTTCTTCCGTCGTGCGGGTTCACAAGAGAGGCCCTTTTCCTTCATTGTCGTCGGGTAGGGAGCGAGCTTGTTTTGTAGAGTTGTGATTTGTGTCGGAAATGGTCACAATGGGCCATCCAATGCCAGTGGTTAACATGATGGCTTGAAGACTTCCCCCGTCGCGACCAAGAGCATTTTGTTCACTTTCATGCAGAGATACGGCCAGTCACTGCGTTGCTTAAAGTTCCAAGACGCGAATCACTATGTTGCATCCCAAGTCCAAACCAGTTCAATGATTTGAACTACCTACTCACAGTCGCACTGCAGGGGTGCTGGTCATGAAATAGATAGGATTGGTCATATCTTCCTTGCTGGAAAGAGCAAGGCCAAGACGGCGAGCGCTGGTGCATGCCACACTGCCCTGGGAGCCTAGGTAGGTACCTAAACGTAGCCAGTGCAGACGATGGAGCAAGAAAGCGCTGGCGCTACATTGCGGTCTGCCAAGTTCGTTCTTCTACATGCAATCCTGTGGGGCTTGGAGCTTTTCACCTCGCACATCGCTGGAAACGTCTGGTGTCCGCATCAATCATTGAATGTACGGCGGCAAAACGCCACTATCATCCAATTGTCCCCTCCTCGCATGTGTTGCCTTGTTAATTCTATCTAGTATGAGACTTCCCAAGATTCCCAGATTGTACAGTTTCTCCAGCAGCCTTCCGCCTGACAGCCTCGGTCTCGATGTTTCGACGATAAACTACCTAACATTGCGAACCCTCAGCCCCCCTACAACGCCGCAACACCACCAATAAAACCGGCAAGAACCATCAGCCCTGCGACATATCCCGTCTCCCGAGCAGCTCCAGCGGTGGACGGGCTGGTCGAGTCGGTCGAAGCAGCGGAACTCGCCGCGGTCGTATCAGTGGTAAGCCCAGTTGTAGCATCAGTGGTACTTTCGATTCGCGTTGGCCGCTGGACCATCAGACTCGCTGCCAAAGTGCATTCCGCCTGGTTCGAGGCCAGAAGGAAGAGATACAATCCAACCCGATCGGGCTCGACTGAAGCGCAGCGGCTGGCGAAGCTCGGGGCGATTTGCACGGCGCTTTCACGCCAGACTGACGAAGCCGAACTGTAACTTGCTGACAGGCTGGCAAGTTCAGGGGAATCTGTGATAGACACAGGCGTGGCGGTTGCTCCGATACTCAACATTTTGGAGCAGTAGACTTCAATGGCCTCGGTCGCCGTCGGAAGAAAAGGGCTGCCGTCAAATGGGTTCTTTGACTCGGATTGAAGGTAACGATCCACCTCACGAGGAAGCGTTGGTACAGCGTCGAAGAGGGCCTCAGCGTCGACAAGGCAGTCGGTTGTCGGTCGTCCACCTGGGACACTCGTGCTCGTTTGACGTGCGATCAGGACGCTGTCGGCGATGGGGTTGGCGAGTGCCACAGAAGCACCCGCGAACAACGCAACGAAGAAAGAAGGGGAAGTATGCATTTTTTTTTTCTGAGTAAAGTCGATACTGCGAGCTGAAGCTTGTTGAGACCCAGGTATGGATGCTGTTTCCGGGAGCATCACCTCCCTTTAATAAGTACCAGCAACTTCTTTGCAGCGCTGCAACAGAACCCGACATCAGTATCGCGAACCTCAAGTTGCATCAGATTGCACAGCCGCATAAAAACCACGCGATTGGAGCCAAAGGGTACTTGGCGGAACTTGTTTTACACATCTTGGGGAGGTCCAGATTGGGCTAGTATGGTCTCATGCGCTTCAAACCACAACGATACACCAGAAACACAAGGTCCTTGCATCCTTACAGAGCGACAGCACACCAACGATTCCAGCAACCGCGACGATTCCTGCTGCATACCTGGTCTCCCTTGCCGCCCCAGCTGTCGATGTGCTGGTGACGCTCGCCTGGCCGCCATCACCACTATCGCCGACATCGCCAGTGGCCGTGCTAGTAACAGTAGACGTTGCCGTCTGCTTAATCCCCATCGCCGCGAGCCCAATCTTACCTGCTTCAGTGCACTCGGCAAAATTCTGCGCAACCGCGAACAACATGCCATCCACACCCAGCGGGTCCGTGTTGGAACACCTGGAAGCATACTGGTGAGCCGACGGCGAGATGCTTTTTGCCCATCTGTCCCACTCCGCCCAGAAGCTGGAGTAGGCCGCTGCGCCATCCGCCGGGAGGGAGGTAGGCTCGTTGAACAAGTCCTTGCACTGCTCGTCCATTATCTTCCACAGGTCGTTGGTGCCGTACGACTTGGACTTGTATCCAGGGCGCTCGAAGAAGACGGCCTCTGAAAGGATAGGTATGTCACATTGCAGAGATCTCCGGCTGGACGAGCAACGGTCACGGAGAGCTTGGTCTGTTACTGTTCTGTCGTCTGGTTGCCGGGGTGCTAGAAGAAGTGTCGCTGCAGGTGTGATGATCGCTGCGATTGGGTCAGGTGCCGCGACCACGAGCGAGGCACTGCCCGCTGCGAGGGACAGGCGAAGAAGGGTGTGTGTATGATGCATGACGCCGAGTGGTTGTTGGGCATCTGCTATGCCAGGTCTTGAGAACAACGACGATGCAGAGCGACTCAACCAATTGGTGCGTGTTGTTTGTTTGTTCGGAGCATGTCACCATCTCGTGCCGGGCTTCATTCGCTTATCGTGCTCCAAGTAGCTTACCGAGAGGTAGACAGCTTCACATAAATAGTGGTGGAGAAAAAGCGTCTGGGAGAGAAGGGCTTCAGGTCATAAGAAGACTCATTCTCGATATCAAGCCGCCCGGTTTAGGGAGTGCGAGATGGAGGGGGCGACGCGACCGGAGATCGTGGTCGGAGCGCCCAATGACTCACCCCCGCCAAAGCGACCGAGCCGTGACCCGAAGCCGAGCATGAGACTGCGCGAAGCGATGCAATCACGCGAAGATGCGGCCAACACATCGAAAGTACAGACCAACGATGCGGTGCGGAGAGTGATGACAAGGGCTACGCGCTCGTCGGGAGCAGCGACCGATGGCCGGATTGGCAGCCAAG
>MU864662.1:0-15032 GCA_033296905.1 Podospora australis
CTGAACATGATTCCGTGAAGTTTGATAAAGGCAAATTCGGTGGGCTGCAGCCTGGCCTGGTTGGGAGTCGGCGCCAGGGCCGGGTCAAAGAGTGTTTTGATGCTCTCGCGGGCAGAGACAAACGGGATAGCCACGCAGAGAGATTTCGCGTAGTAGTAGAGCTGCTGCGACGCGTTGGGGCGGACGAGAATGGCAAGATGATGGTAGAGGCGGCCAGTGGTGGGGGCTTTATCCGAGGCCTTGGAGTACCAATGGCGAGAAACGGCGGTCCAATTCTCTCTGTCACGAATATCGTCGTCCTCAATGGCCATCCGATAACGGCTCAGATCGCCCAGGTTCTCGATCCAAGTATCCTCAAAAGCTGGTACCGTCTCGTACAGAAGTGCCATCATGGAGTAAGCCAGATAGATGAACATCAACATGTGCTCCAAGCTTGCCGGAAGACGATGTCTCAGAAGCTCGAGGAGAGAATGAATCCCGTGTCTCCACATACGAGCAGGCATTGCGTACTTAGATGCAAGTCTGCGAAGAGCCGGACTCGCAGAAGGGTGCTGTGAAGCCAAGAAGAAGTCGTGATGTTCATGGAGGAGCGTTCGGTGGAGAGCAATCAAAGCCTGCCACTGATCATTGTTGAGCTTTTTGACGGGATGATTCGAGTTCTGGGCATTGTCGACCTCGATACACTTGCTCTCCACCATGATGAGGCCGGCATAAATCCCCTTGACTTCGGCGACGAGTTGGTCCTGGGATATCGGGCGAGTCTCGGGCTCCTTGATGAGTCCACCTCGGTGCTGTTGCTGTTTGGTAGCGACATTGGACTGATCAAGTGACCGGCGAACGACTCCGGTGGTGTCATCCTCAGGAGTCCAAAGTTTCCCCTTGGCAGGACGACGTCGGTCGGACTCGGTGACAGGGGTGGCCGCGACAGTTGATGAGAGACGAGCCTTGGACTTTGGAGGAGACTGGTCTCGGGACCTGGAGGCACCGACACGTATGAGTTGGAGGTATGAGGAGGTTTGGAAACTTGAATGTCTTTTTTTCGATTCGACATGATTCATTTGATATTTACGAACCTGTCATCAGCCTTCATGGCCTTGTTCACTTGCATGATTCGGAAGGAGGAGGAAGTTGACAATGTTGAAAAAGTGTGTTGAGCACCTGGGTCGTTTTTAGAAAGTAAAAGGTAGAAGGGGGTCAAGAATTTGGCTACGCAGGGAAGATGTTTGGTCAGTAAGCTTTGGGAAACAACAACAAGAAGAACGACATTAAATTGCAGTAGTCTTCACCAAGTTATGGGATACCAAAAGGGAGTTCGGCGATGAGGCTCTGCTACCCTTGTGCGAACCACCACAGATTTGCGAACTTCCCGCGCGAGGCATCAAACACAGCAGTACTACTTTTAGTGGCTAACTTTATCGCCTCCCTGGCAATGCTCGGGGCCTTTCTCTTCTCCAGAAAAAAAGAAGGGGCCAATCAACAGCTGACGTCGTCGTTTTACGTGCTTGGTTCGAAACATCTTCTCTTTCGAAGAAGCTCAAACGCTGCATCCTCCATCTTCACGATTTCTTCAATCGAATAAGACAAGCCCAAAAACTTCAGCGCATTGCAGTCCCAGGCTCGCAATTGCTTATGCCTGGCCCTTCCGCGACTCTTCTTCTCGCCAAAGACGAAACTAATCAAGTTCCTTACCCCCCTTGCCCGTTGTTTAGGGAGGGCTTTTCCATCCTGTTGCTGTCGCAGCAAGTTCGCAGTAGCTTGCAACGATTTCTGGACGCCAACTTGGGCTTTCAGTGACGATAGTTTCTGTGAAATCCTGTCGAGAGTGCCATCTGGGATATCGAAATCCCAGAGTTCTCCAATTTTGTCCAAGTCGCGCTCAATACTCTCCAGTAAATCGACAGACATGATGCGACGGAGTCCCAAGGTGGTTAAGTTCCCAAGGCGGTCAAGTGAGCGAAATAGAGGTCACTGGTGGAGTGGGCAGGATTTCCAGGTCACGAACGGGGTGGGCGAGATTTGAGGTTACGAGCGGGGTAGGAGAGATTCGAAGCCACAAACATGTGAACGAGATTCGAGGTCGCCCTGGCAGGATAGCGAGATTCGAAGTCATAAGCGGGGATGGGCAGGATTTTAGGGACGCGATGGAAGGAGTAATGGGACTTCGAATTGGCTGCGGGAGTTGTTTTTAATAGTAAGGCTACCTTATACCTATAATCTTGATTGACTGAGAATGAACGCCCATGTCGTAATCTGCGTATTCGTCTCCATATGCGAAGTGATAGGCAGTCGTGGGGGGCATGGGATAATATGAGGTTGGTTTTGTTGCGTCGCCGCCATACGAGTAGCCGGCAAGGCTTCCGCTACGATGTCCATAAGAGGTAGCGGCTACTTCGGACAAAGTGGAAGAGTATGGCAGAGTGTCCTGTTGATGGCTTCCCAGCAGAGAAGGAGGGGCCGGGCCGCCTCTCCCTGCGTGGAAGAGACGTGCATCACTCACGGGATATCCGAACGGGTCACCCATATCGTACAGCGGGAGGGGCGATCTCATGTTCTCTCATTCGATCTCCTCGAGTTGCTCGTATACGTCCGGATATCACCCTATTGACTCTAATCCACCACACCTTGGGGAGAAGCCGCGGTGGCCAGGATCAGAACACGTCCTCGGCCAACCAACCTTCCTCTTGTGCCAATATTCTTGGCAAATACAGTTACACCCCAGTTCCCAACCTCGTCTCCATTTCAATCATGGCTTATCGACGTATGCTCATCACGCAGCTCCACAGCACAATGTTCAAATTGCAGTCCAGTCTCATGAAAGCCGGCCAAGGGGTTATCCTCCACAGAACGAGTCATTTCTTGCTCTGAATGCGAAGAAGTTTATTCGTAGGCCTCGTCACGACAAGACTGCATCATCGAATCCCCCGTACCCCGCAGATGCAGATGGTTTCGTTCAATGTTTGTTTCGGTTTTCGGGTTGTCGGGTTGTTCATCAAGCTATAATTATCATCTGTTTCCGCTGGGGTGTAAGAAGATCGACATTGATATGCTCTGTTGGTATAGTGTAATTGTTGGTGTCTCGCAGGTCGTTGATGAGGATGTGATACGACTCCGCATACGCATACTGAGATAGTAATCAAGGCATATGCCCCGATATGCTGCATCCAGACCATCATAAATTCAGGGCAACTCAACGCCAAAAAGCGACAAGGCGTTGAATGGCCTCCCAAGTTGCGTGATTCTCAATGCCAGCCGGCGAAATGCGAGCGATCATTCCACCCGCCACAAATGTGGTCGACTCCATCGAGTTTTCACTTGCATCTGATGCAAACCTCTCATAATGGAATGATTGGCGCCTGCAGAGCGACAAATCCGGGTCGGCCTCTGATCATTTGACCCGGGAACAGGTACGAAAAAGGCGTTCATGAAGATCGCAACATCACCGAGCCGTCGCGTATTCGCAAACTATGATCATCCCCCATATCTCCAACCAAGCGAGAGTCCGAAACACACTTTTGCGGGGTCCTCCGGATCGTCCGCTTGAGATATTCAATTCGGGTAATGATGTTGGGTTTCCTCTTGTTGATGACATCAAGGGATTACTGGACGCGCGAGTCAAGAAACCCAAGAGAGCGGCGCGGTGGCCGCCGTGGTCGTCTCGGGCGGCCGCTTTTTCCCTGCGGCGCTTGGGTGCCGTCAACTGCCGTGTCATAATCATCATCGTTGCTTTCCTCATCGTCTGATGAATCTGTATCGATCGTCTGCGCATGCGGCACGCCCTCGGAGAGATAGTCGGTATCTAGTCCTTGTTCGCTCGTGTGGCGGCGCCTCTTTGGTCTTCTATGTGAGGCGGCTGCATTTGGTAATGTTTCATCTGTCGAGGGGATGGCATCCAGGTCAATGGCATCTTCGTCCTCCTCACGTAATATCGGCACATCATCAGCCTCAGCTGGGTTCTGCAGGACAAAGTTGCCAGCTGCATTGTCGACATCGATGGCTGCATCACGAGATTCGCCACCAGTCAGCTTGGACGAATTGGACGTTTGAACCGGGAAAAGTGTCACCGCCGTGGTAAGGGAGAATTTTCCCTACCTTGTTTGTCGTCGCATTTAATCTCACCTACGCCGTCCGTCGAATCTCGTCCACCCTGTTTGTGACTTAGAATCTCGCCCATCACCGTGCAGAAACGATGTGGAACCGTCAAGATGATATCTCCCGCTACGTCCGCACGCGCTGTAAGCTCGCTCTTGTGAATTTTTGTGGTGGACTCGCCCTACGAATATTCATAAGAGTGACCTTACAGCACGTGGTCTGTCACAGCAAACATGGGAGGACGAAACGCCCGATTCGGTTTAGCATTTGAGTCGAGCCAGCCGCAGCGCCTTCCACCCAAGATTTGCGGAGTAGGGACCCATGCTGTTCTCCTCCGACTGAGCACCGAATATGGCTTCCTGACGTCGCCCAATTCCCGGCAACGTTGGGAGGGAGGAAACAACTATGATGCGGGTGAAACGATGCGGGTGAATTTAACTTCGGGAGTGAGGGGGTAATGAAACCACGGTTATGGCCTGCGCAAGTGTACTCCATTGACAACTATCTAAAGTCTATCTGGAGCATAATAAAAATACGTGGTGTTGCTGCGATCCCAATTAGAATCCTGTATCAACACAGTCCCGCCTCCCTGCACATGAATCACCTTCAATGGGATAAACCGCGAGCTAATCCATCCCAACATGCTGGCCTTCAAAGAATAAAGAGAGAATCTCTGCATATGAGAAATCGCCTCTTCAACGGTCATCCAGTCCTTGGTGAGCCGGACAACTGCGCCACTGACAAAATATGTAACCTGCTTGACCCTCCTCTGGCAGAAGTGATCCATTGCGCACTGAAGCGAGTCCACGTAGTTCAATGTCCCGCCCTTTCGAGTCATAACAAGCACCCGTCGCCCCTCTTCTTCAGCGGGTGGCTTTTCTTCAACACAGAATCGATGGCTCCGAAATTCGCTCGGAAGTTCTAGCTCCTCCTGACCCCTGTAAAAGATCACTACATTGTATCTGGAGTTGAGAGCCGATTGGATGGCCGTTAAGATCTCTGAAGCCGATTTCTCATCTGACAAAGCCCCTTCATCGATTGCAAAGGCTTCACGTCGGTTGCAGGAGGTGTCCACTTCGATGTCACATCGTGAGGGGAATATTCTATCGAATATGCCCATTCTGACCGTGCTTGAGTTTGGAATCTAGGTGCTGCCGTTAGAAAAGGTCGAGCCCCCGTAATAGTAGAATCGGTATATACGTTACTAACCTAGGTAGCTTGGGCAAAACGAGACGGCTATAACCATTGATGGGTTGAGAAAGTAGATGTTGTGAGTTGAACGCTTGAGATATCAAGAAAGGGATGTAGGAGGAAAGGAAAGGCAAGAGATAGAGTGGCACTTGCCAATATATAAATATGTGAGGAGCTGTTACGGTCTCCAGCTACGCAAGAGGTGGACAGTGTGGTAGTGTTCCACAGGGCTCAGACTTGGGCATTCAGCAGGAACTTTGCTGACCGAGTGGGGTAATATGGCCTTGATACCTGGACCTATCCCGAGTTTCGTCACTGATCACATCTTGACGCGGGACCTATTTCAAGAAGGTACGGCAAGGGCGGTAAGAGAAACGGGGACATTGGAATGCGCCGCAGGTGGAGGATCTGAAGGCTGGTCCTTCGATTGTTGCCCTGGAAATACGAATACCAGGCTACTGTTCGTGCCCTGCCTTGGTAGAGCGAGGCTCGTTGGATGGACCGCGCGTCAGAGCAAGCAGAGCCGGATCTTCCGCGGAGATCGCGAGGGAGCAACAATTGGCTTCTCACGCTAAGGTAGACAGCGTATGACACTTGAGCAGAAGTTCTTCTTTTCAAATCTGGGCGTACGGTGGGTTGGCATGGTTTCTGGGTGGCTGAATAGTCCGGAATTTCTCGCTCGCGCCAACTGCGGAACATGGGCCCTGGCACACACAACCACTTATCGTCCCTGCCTCGGAACCGAAGAAGGAGGAGAACCGCTACGGGACCGGAGGCGAGCATCAAAGACGAAGCCCTGGGCGCGGCTCGGAAATACCAATGAAAGGCCGAAGGGGTGAAGGCGAGGTTGAGGGTGCGGTGAGAGGAATTGGAGCGTTACGGGCAGCCCGTGTCATCTCGCGCAGGATTTGCACGAACTGCCCAGGGGGGCATGGGATAATATGAGGTTGGTTTTGTTGCGCCGCCGCCATACGAGTAGCCGGCAAGGCTTCCGCTACGATGTCCATAAGAGGTAGCGGCTACTTCGGACAAAGTGGAAGAGTATGGCAGAGTGTCCTCTTGATGGCTTCCCAACAGAGGAGGGGCCGGGCCGCCTCTCCCTGCGTGGAAGAGACGTGCATCACTCACGGGATATCCGAATGGGTCACCCATATCGTACGGCGGGAGGGGCGATCTCATGTTTTGTCATTCGGTCTCCTCGAGTTGCTCGTATACGTCCGGATATCACCCTATTGACTCTAATCCACCACGCCTTGGGGAGAAGCCGCGGTGGCCAGGATCAGAACACGTCCTCGGCCAACCAACCTTCCTCTTGTGCCAATATTCTTGGCAAATACTTCATGGTGACGAAGTTGCTGCAGGAACATGGGTGTACGGCTATTGGATATTAGGCTCCACCTGTTCGGAGGTTTGGTGAACGCCGCTTAGAGAGCTGGATCAACTAGGACGCAAGGCGAACGGCTTCAAGAATCAAACTTCCATATGTAGAACTCTAACCAGAACGTAACATGCTTTCTGCACCTAAGCGCCCAACTGCTTTCCTAGCCTATATTGACCAGGCCTGTGATCCAACAGCTGGTTTTTCCAAGACCGAGTTGTTTGTTGATTGGTGATGGCTCATCCGTTTGCTTGCCGTCTTTGCCGTGTAACACCTTTTCCCTCTTTTTCCTCCTTTTCCCTCCTTTCCATTAGCTAGCAGGTTAAGGGTACCGCCCTGTTCAGCCAGGATACTACAACTGACTCCTTGGTCGGTCCCCCAGAGCCGCGCTTTAGAGTAGGATAAGATGCAACAGCCCGTTGATCATAAATTGACGACTTCTACTTCCTTAGCCGTCGACCGTTCGACATCATTGTCTCTATCTTCCTGGCTCTATTGCATACAGCTTTCCTGAGCATATACTCAATCCGACATGTGCCAATTCATCCGAAGAAGGTGGACCTGCAAGCATTCCTCTGGAGCCTCATATTGGTTGCCCGCTACAGCAGTTCAGTGTCAAAAAGCGGTCGACGCTGGTGTTTACGATATGAACCGCCAACTGCAGCGCTGCACCGGGGACAACTATTCGACAGCCACTTTCACGGACAAGGGCTTTTGCCCCGGCACCACCTACTGCTACAAGAAGGCATTTAGATTGCGTGGTTGGATATGCCATGTGTGCAGACTGCAAGTTCCCCTGGCAACATTACCTGCGGGTCCTGCGGCCAGGAAAGCTGTTCCCGGTGCACATTGTCCTAGATCAAAGGCGGTGAGTTTCATCTACTTGTGGTGTTGGTAACACCGACAGGGCTAAAATACGGATTGCTGCAGTAGTCCACCGCGAACTGTACAGGGGTATGGATGTGGTCAATTTGGATTGGTGGTCTGGTGGTGAGGGGTTTTGGAATCCGGGGGCTGGCAAATGAAATTTAGTTCTCTATGTGCGCAGTGATGGGGGATGCTTCCACCTTTTTCTGTCTTTTTCCCTCATCTATGGTAGTGTGCTTCTTTGCTCAAACCTAACACTATCACGGCGATTACACAATGGCAACATTCTTTACCGAGTTCATCACCTGGGAAACGGACTCTGAGCCCGGCAGTGATATCACTCTCTTCGTACGCCACAGTGGCGCTTTCTTCCGTATCTGCTACGTTGCAGGCCTCCTCGCAGAATCGACTGCTCTCTTAGAACAGCACCGTGAATCGTACACAATCCTATCCAACGATAATCCAGATGGATTTGTTGAAGAGGTGGAACGTCTCAGGAAACCGTTTGAGGACTTCATGGCCCAACTGGTCCCTAATCCACCGATGGACACAGCAGGCTATCTACACAGCTATCTTTACCCGCCCTATTTCATTCTCGAGGCAAAAGGCACTGCGAGCGGTGACCTTCAGCCGCATTTCCGGGAGGCCTTGTCGCGACAGAAGTTCGACCCTCCAGGTGAATATACGGATGGGGCTAGCAAGCTTCAAATACACCTGCGCCCGCTACTTGATATGAAGTTCGATACTTGTTCGTCTCGACAAGTCAAAGTTCAGACTTATACAGACCATCTGGTTCCAAGTCAGGTCTGCGTCAATGGTGCTGTATATTTCTTCAAGCCTTGGCCAAGTCGCCAAGCATTTAGCTATCATCAGCTCGATGTATGCGCAAAGATGTTAGCAGACACTGAGCCCGCCCGCATCTCTTGTGTCCACAGCCTAGTTATCGACAATGACGATGATGTCCTTCAACACTACTCTATCGACCCCAACGATGACGAAGAGATTTGCGTCGGGACGCGCCTCGTCGGGCTTCTGCTTACCTATATCGAGAACAAGGGTACGTTGAGCGCCCTTGCGCCCTGGTCGGACTGTACGAACGAGGATCGGTCTCGCTGGGCCCGCCAGGTACGCCAGTCTGTCGAACACCTGCACAGGGCAGGCATTGTGTGGGGCGACGCCAAGCCCGAAAACGTCTTGATCGATATACAGGGCGACACCTGGCTGATCGATTTCGGTGGGAGCTATACGCAAGGCTGGGTCGACAAGGAGAATCAGGAAACGGTAGAGGGAGACCTCCAGGGGCTGCAGAGGATTGAGAATTGGCTTGTCAAATGTTCTCAGCGGCCTGTAGATCGGAGGACATGATTGATAGGGAGTCTGGACAGGGAGGAGGGAACAGGAGCTGTGTCATTTCTATGTTGTATCTAGCTGTTTTATCGTTTAACTTGGTCGAAAACAGAGGCGGGTATCATGTCTAGCACTCTTTTCAGGCATTGATGGCGTGGTTCTACCAACAACTCCCGGAGAAATAGTGATAAGGTGGCAGCAGCCATCAAGTCTTCTTTTATTCCGTGAGTAGGGGGTGTTTCTCGAGTTGCCAGCTAGGTTCGCTGCTATCTCCATCGATAACCACTTTATGACCCAGCCTGTGCACTATCCGGTCTTATAAATCCACTGCAGGCTCGGGAACTCGCCCATTACAGAAACCTTAGAAGTAATATAGAGATATTTTCCAGACTGTATCTTGCTCCGACCTGTCACGAAGAAGTTTTCATCCACAGTCATAATACCATCCGATCCATCGAAGTTGCCAATCGCAGCAACACAATCACGCTCGTTCGTATCTATACATAGCGCTGCTACACCGCAACACAGATTAGCAAGGTATCAAGGTAGAACAGAACGGAAACTTACCCGGCCCAAGCTATTTCCGAACCTCATTCAAAACCTCGTCCTCCGTCCAACCAGTAACTTTTTGGTATATGGTGTGCCACAGATGGCCCCAGAACACGGCATTGTCGTCGGTAAGATCGGAGAGCAGACAGGGGCGACAGTCCCAGGACGCGGTGGCCCAGTGGTTCTGGGGGGTGGGGTTGGGCGACTGGTTGGCGCACATGCAATCCTGGATTTCGGAGGCGGGAGCACGTTGGCATTTGAGGATGGCTGCTATGATGGGATTGCAGGGCCAGCATTCGGTCACTTTCTTTGGGCCGCTTTTGGCTGTGACGACGATGGATGGCGCACCACCGGCCTGGACTGTCGTCGCTGCGAGAGCCGCGATTGCGAGGAATGTGTTGGAGGAGAAATGCATCGCTGTAGGATTCGTTCAAATCACACGGAGGTTGGTGATGTCATTTGCATCAGCCGTGAATCGAACACGGGGCCCATCGATGGCAACGATGGATTTTACCACTAAACCACTGATGCCGGTAACTGAATTAGTTGATAGGTGTCTGCAAATTTTGTGCTCTTGACGCAGGCTCTGGAGAGACACAAACCGCACCATGGAAACCTCCTTTTATTACCTGGTTTATAATAAGAGTGGTATTTTTCTGTCCAAATGAGCTGACATGTCTAGGTAGATCGCTGTCCAATGTTCTCCAAATTTTTGATCACTTCCTCTCGCCTCCCTCGTCATTCCTCTGTAGCACCCTCAGTATCCGTATCATCGTCCGAATCTTCCCTCAACCGCTCAACCGCCCAGTACGCATGCACAGCAACCACATACGCCCCTATCACACCCACAGCAACCCAGCCCACGATGGGCACGTAAGCCGACACCGCCAAAGAGAGCAACAGAAATGCACCCATGGCTAGCACGTTGAAGACGTTCACCACAATGTTGAGCCAGTCATAGTAAAAGCTGTTGATTCGTGGCAGTCCGGTTATGAGCATCCTGTAGCTCAACTGGATATAGGTGAACGCGCTGATCCCGAGGGTAAGAGTAAAGCAGAGCCAGCTGATGGAGATGAGTAAGCGGACTGTTTCTAAGCTGAACTTGA
Organism: Podospora australis; assembly: GCA_033296905.1. NCBI lineage: Eukaryota > Fungi > Ascomycota > Sordariomycetes > Sordariales > Podosporaceae > Podospora > Podospora australis. The sequence goes on from MU864662.1 coordinate 10,528, forward strand.
AGGATGACGACGACGGGTTGAGAGTGGATGGGTCTGCGAGGGGGGCGACGATCAGCGCAAAGGTGACGGGACACCCAAGGACCGATATCGCAATCATGGGTTTGAGAAATTCTTTCATGTATTCGAAGAACTGGTAGTAGTCCTGTGGGATTGGTTGTGAAGCAGAGGCGGAGGAGGAGGATGCGATGGTCGATGCGCGAGCTGTGCGGGATGATTGAGTGGAGGCTCGAGATGTTTGGCGTCGGAGAGAGGGCGGTGAGCCGGGTATGGCTGATGTTTGGCCTTGGTTGTTTTCCATGTTGGCGGTGTTTGAGGGTGTTGAACTCTGACGTGATGAATGTGAGTTCTGGTCTTTTTCAGCCTGTTAAAGGGGCATGGATGCAGAGGGTGGTCAAAGATCACACTCAAGGCAACGGTGTATGTGAGGTACCTGAGGTGTATGATGCACACGTGTTGGCGTGCATCGACTCACGGTATGCCCGAAGAAATCAGCGTCGCGCGGAGGACGTCGTGGGCATTGGGAAGAGAGACAACAAGGATAGAAGACCAAGCGTATTGCTTGCTCGGACTTTTCGACATCAACATGCCCATGCTGTATGGCGAAGGTCCCAAGGCATTCGCCAGGTTGCAGCAAGAGATTATAGAGACGACCGATGATTGCAGTGTGCTGGCGTGGGGTTCAGGTCTTCATTACCGTCTTCTCGCCTCTCGTCAACCAACCTGCTCATCCGACTCCTACCCCCTGACCCTCTTTCAATCTTTGCCCAATCCCCTGCGCAGTTCGCATATGCAGCCAACTGGGCGCCTGGAAGAGTCGAGGAATTCAATAGACCGGCGTTTGCGCTCGGGCAGAGAGGCATTACCATAAGCCTTCCAATTGTGGATGACCCAGTCGTCGGAAACAGTCCCATCAAATATTCCATCATTAGTTGTACATACATAAAATCCGCCTCACTTCCTCGCCCTACCGCTTATCAAGGCCACATATTTGGATGCAAATACTTTTGAGAAGGATCAATAGTACGTACGAACCCCGTCTTGCATGCCCATCCCGATTTTAGCTTCACTGGCTGAACAAAACGCCAAATGGTCAACAGTATGTATTCGCAAACCCCTGGGCCTCCGAACCGCAAAAATTCTCAAGGCATCGCATCCACCAGTCTTGATCACCTGCACATCTCCCTCGCCACTTCAGGTTGATGCTGTTTATCCCGTTCAACCGTCAGGAGACCGACATGTAACGTGTGAGGTAGGGATTGTACAACCACCCAAGCGACCAAATCACAAGTCTGAGAAGGACCCAGGGCCAGAACGCCCAGCCGCTGAGTTGTATTTCCCCCCTGCTTGCTATCTTCCCATGCTGCCTGGCGAAGAAGTGGTCTGCTTGACTCTGAGGGTGTTAAACACAAGGAGACGGGTTCTCGTTGTGATAGTCTACAACTGGACGCCAGCAACGGTGGGTAATAAGCTGCCTTCCCTGCTCCGGTATCAGTGCGTGTACAAAGAGCTCATGCCAAGCATGACTGATTGGGACACGTACAAGGACTCGTTGCACGGGGAGTCTCACCCCTATCTCCAAACTTATTGGAATCTGGCGAACAAACCTCGAGGTCGTTGGATAACATCACCCCAGGGGAGCGAAATCCAGATGAACTTTGATTGTGGTAGTTTTCACTTGCATCTGATGCAAACCCCTCATAATGGAATGATTGGCGCCTGCAGAGCGACAAATCCGGGTCGGCCTCTGATCATTTGACCCGGGAACAGGTACGAGAAAGGCGTTCATGAAGATCGCAACATCTCCAAACCGTTGCGTATTCGCAAACTATGATCATCCCCCGTATTTCCAACCAAGCGGAGTCCGAAACACACTTCTGCGGTCGGCCATCAATCACTGGTTCCGGAGCTTCTCCAACAGAGACATCAGATTGCCGTCTTTGAAACACTCATTCTTAATCTTGGGACCCCTTAACTGTACCTCCTACATAGGTAGATAGAACGGAAGGGATGGGGAAGAGCTGGAAAGCAGTACAGGAATGTTATTAGACATTAAATTGTGGGAATTTGATACCAACTCGCACCACATTCTTGAGTATTATCGTCCATCAGACACGAGAGGCAGTCTCCAAACTCTCGACCGTTGACCATCTCGTCCACTTACCCCACTAAACGCCATAAGGATAAGGAAACCCATCAAAAGAACCCATCCAAACTTCACTACCTATCGTACAACAAACACTCTTCGCCGTCGGCATTTTTAAGACCACCAGTCCAGAGATTCCTGGGGAAGAAGTGTGTTCCCGGGATTCAAGTAGTGACAAAATTCTTCCAACGCCTCTGAAAATTCGGCATCAAAGGGCCGACTCCAAAGATTGTCTTCATTGAACTCTTGCAGGTACTCCCAGTGCTCGCCATCAGATAGTCCGGGAAGGTCGACAAGCCTCAAGTCGTTCTCTCGAGTCTGCTCTTGGCCATTTGTCATCTGCCCCAACGGCTCCGATATTATAAGCTTGTCTTCCTGATGAGGCGTCTGCTCTTTGGGACCCAAAACGCGGGTGGGGGTGGGCGCGGTTTCGTCAAATCCTAGTACGGAACAATGCTCTGTCAGTGGCCCTTCTATCTTTTTCCTGCAAAACGGAGATTTCGTTTGGTGTTTGTCGAGGTAGTGAACGACTTCGAAGCGACGATCGCAGATCCTGCACTGGGGTCTCTTCTGTTTCTATATTAGCAGTTGGTCCTAGTTTTCCAGTAAGGCCCTTTACCTTCAAGTATTTGTTGATATCTTCTTGAATGTTAAGCGATTCCTGTCGTCCGTCTCGGGGCGCAGCTGGCTTGAAGAGTTTCTTCCATACTTGAGTGGCCGATTTATGTTTCTTTGCATGTGTCTGCTGCGATTTAGGGTCTCCCCTGATTATGGCCCCACAATTGTGCGTGCATTGGACAAGCAGGGCTTTTGGGTTATGGGAGCAACCGCTTATATGCGAATGCGTACTTCGATTGGTTTTAAGTTGTTTACCACAAAAGTAGCAATTGAAGCGGTGGTCCGAACATTTTGGAAAGGGTTGGAAAAACCGCAGGTTACATTCTTGACAAGCGTGTGTGTTCTTTGAACTGAAAGGGCAGTTGAGTGTGTGTGCTGCTCTCTTAGACCGTATACGAAGCTGGAGGTCGCGAGAGCAAGTGCATTGAGGCATGTTGAGGTGCTGGAAATAGAGGACAGAGACCGTCTACGCTAGCGGTATGTGATATACTGAGTCGAAAGGCAAGTCTGGAGAGCGATTGCGCTTGATGAGGTCCCATAACCTTTATAATATTTATCCACTTAAGGAAATATAGGAAGACTATGCTTGCTTCCCCTGATGCGCAGTCCATGTCAATACGCTAGGGTTTGTTTTGTCGAAGACAAGGGCTCTAGCTTAGGTTAGCCCGAGGGCATTTCCTCGATCGACTTCTCCTTGATTTCCGACTTGTTCGATTGGATCATCAGGTTGACATGAATGTCTTCCCACCTTGGAAACCGCTCCAGCAAGATCCCCCGGTCTTTCATGATAAACCTTGGCTTATTAAACATACTGCAAGTACGTCGCTTACAGTGCTGCCTGTCTTTACTTGCACGGAGTGGGGCTCTTTCAGGTACTCTTTTGGATTTTTGCGCTTCGGTGGCTACCGTACCAGGTACGCCATGCCGTCAGTGAGGTTGCCGTCGGGAACGCCGCGAATGCGGTGGTGTGTGGAACTGCAACTCCGATACAAAGATAGAAGGGTATTAAACCCAGGGGATACGGAAGGCAAGTCCGTTGGCGGCGCGGAGAGATGATGCACTTGCTGAAGGAGAAGATGCGTCAACGGCGGGGACCTAATCTGGAAGTCTTAAAGGGGGAAAAGAAAAAGGATGTCCGTACAGTACAAGGGGAAAATCCCCCTCACTGTCGCATCTTTCAACATAGATTCTATTTGAACACACAACACGGCCTCTTGACCTGATCTACATAGATGAGATTTCGCTTTCTTAGGGTTTAAAGCAAGGATGGATTTTTCAGTTTACAATACGGTACGTACATAGAGGTTGTGCTGAGATATGAATCTTACGGGTTAACACAAAGTCAGGAAACATGCCCCCGGGACAGGAAGTCCAAAAGACGTCTATCGACCGTGCATGACAAGCACCAACAAAGAGCCGAGTCCATCAAGCACCAGAGCAAGATTGCCATGGAGGAAAGAGAGGCGCATCTCATAAGGCAAAGGATTATGGACGTCACGGAGCGAATGGACATACATTCCGTGGATCACATCGAGGTAGATCAGGAAGATGATATCGATATGGAGCCCGAGGAGAAACAAAGATGGAGGGTGGTACAACGATAATTGAGAGTCACCTCGAGTTCATGTCTAGGAGGAGAAAGTTCGGGGGGCCAGGATACGTTGTTGCGGAACCAAAAGTGAGATGGAAGGTAGCGAAAGACAGTACTTACTGCTGTTCTTGCGGAATCAACACCAAGCACGGG
>MU864663.1:0-14981 GCA_033296905.1 Podospora australis
TGTTCCTCGGATTGAGTCAGCTTTTTACCATTTGCAATGGTATCAGGTCGCGCCAGTATTCCGTCGCGTCTTGTATGTAATGTTGATTTTGGGACCAAATAGTGCGCTGCAGCTTTTCGTAAAGAAAGATTGGGGTCATTTTTTAAAGCTTTAATAGCAAGGAACAAACGGGCTTCTTTTGAAGAGGTTTCTATTTTTTTTTGGTGGAGGAAATTAATGTTGAAGTTGAAGGTGGTGAAAATGGGAGAAAGTGTCCAGCTCGGTGAAATGTCCAGCTCGGTGATAAAATACGTTACCAGATATTCTTCTTCATTGGAGCGCATACAGTCGTGGTAGTACTTCGTAATTAATGTATGAAAAGATACGGAATAGTCTTGGTATTTTATACAGGTTGTTCGCCAGATTGTGAAGCCCGCTACCCCACAGAAAAGAGCTTGATGCGGGTGGTCTGTGCTGACCTGGCCCAAGCTCCTGTGAGCTCTTGTCAGGCAGTGAAGGGAACTTTGCCCTGCCAGAGCCCAGCACAATTGATGGAGTTTTGTCTGCCAATGCTCTGAGAGCCCTGGAAGCGTCTCTTTCTTTTTTTTTCCCCTGCAAATAGTTGGCCTTGTTTCGTAAGCATTTCCGTTGCCGTATTTCCCCTGATGATATTACTGATTGCAAGCTCATCAAGTTAATTAGATCATCTTGCCTCGTTGCATCTCGACACTCGAAGCTCCATTTACCTGCAGAGATCCCCCGAAGCGGTTGCCAAAGTACCCACGACCATGTCGATGACCAAATTCCACCGCGAGTTCAACAGTTCAGCTGGCCACCGCATACTACGAAGGATCAGCCACGAGTATGGGACTGGTTTCCCTACTCCAGGGCCGCGGTACACAGCAATTCGCGCATTCGGCACGTCTTTACAGCGGTTCGCGCAGCCGTCAAGGTTCCAGAAACCGGGGTCGAAACCGGCAGCAGAGCCTCAAGTGATTAGTGATGCCGACGCAAAGGACATACAAGATATAAAGAGGCGAGCACAGGAGACTATAAATGCGTCAAAAGTGACTATAGTGCCGAGACCTGTTGCGACGGGAAGACCAGTGAAAGCGGAACCTGAACGCAAAATTCCCAAAATTGCCGATATAAACAGCAAGGAGTACAAACAGGCCGAGAGAAAATGGGTCAGCACAATGGTAGCTTTGCCAATTCTGCTCGTCACATCGTACTATCTGTTTGACAGACGTAAGTATCCATTTGCTCCTCGATTTGAGGCGCCTTGACTGATCTCATCCAGTTGCTCTCGGGAAACAACCCCCGCCCTTACCGGTCACCAAAACCCCCTCTCCTTCCGCGGATCCAAAGGTGTGAGAGATAGTTCCGCCGGATGATGGGCAAGATGCCAAATCGCAGTTTGAGCCCTCCTCCGGATTGTATACTTTGTGTTCCCTTTTTTCCCGGCCGTTCCATGGAGGCGATCTGGCGCAGGGTGCCACAGATTGTCGACTCTGGGCTGCCGGTCGGTTTGACTGCAAGTTCAACCTTTCCGCTTTATCCTGACAGTGACCAGCGTATGTCTTCTCTAGTGTACCTGATGCCTCGAGGGGATTGGATGCGACCGTTGTTCTTCGTTGACGTCGACGCGTTCGGCCATGGCTAGCTTTTTCTGCAGTTGTGAATTTCCTCCTCTCCTTGGGTACACCATCCTGGTTTCGCATTTTTCTTTCTTTTCGAACTGTGGTAGCGTCTGCGGGGAGGTCACTGTTTCTTTTTTGATGTGATGATGCTCAGGCTGAGGAAACACATTGATCCGAGACGACAGCACCAGGGCTTCTTGATGATGAGCAGGGCACCTGGCGAGCTACCTACGTACTTGTCAACCCACTGGCCGGCTTCCCCGGACTCACAACTGGAATCCGAACTGGGAGTGCCAGGGTGTCCAGTCATTCTGCGTTTATCTGGACCCCTGTTCGATCCCTGTGGATAACCCCTTATCCGATCTCCACCGCGCTTGGGGCTGTCTCCTCTTTTTCTTCATCCTCGTGCGGGGAAGCTGACGCTTGGAAATGCGCTGAAAGGTCTGAACCAACCATACCCCACACCCCCAGCGGGCGGAGTTTCTCCTTTGGTTGTTTGGTTGGTGGTTTTGGTTGCTCGGCTTATAGGCCTCCTGACTGGTCCAGACTGGCTGTCTGCTCTTCCACCGCACGTACCGGCACTGACCGATCAATGGTGGTGATTCATGGCGGCTCCTGTCGGTGGGCTCAGTGGACCTGACCGATCCGATAATGGAGACCGTGTGACCTCTGACCAGTGCAAAGACTGTCACGCCAAGAGGCAGACCTCTCCGATGTGTTGACTACAGACGCTCTCGTATCCATCCAACCACACGAGCCCATCGTCAGTGATCATCATCCATGTAAAATCCATGCAGCCACCATGCATGAACCTGACGCCGAGAAGCCACTTCCTCGGCTTGCTAAGATATGACAATATCAATCAGCCGAGGATTCGCCAAAAGATTGTGCGGGCTGGCCGTTCAAGCCGTTTTAGCCACCCGTCTCAAAAGCCTGCCTCCCACGTGTTTTCTTCGACGACCATTCCAGAACACACGGGAGATCGATATTATATCCCTCGTCAGGCATGTCGAGTCTTCAGCCGGTGCGACATCACTATCAACGTCTGCCGTCTTGTGTAGACCGAGATGCATCAGGGGGGGTTATGTATTCGTAAAATGAAGGAAGAAACGAAGACTGACATCGGCAAAATTTCGAACACAATGGGGGGCACAACGTCCTGCCTATCGGGGGAAAAAGCCAACAACGCCTCTACACTAGGACGTTGGCTCCCCTCGGCTCCGCAGCTGTCACTGACCTGGCGTCCACGCCATCTCAACAAGTTCAAATCCACATTCAGGATCCCAAGCAGTGGAGTTTTCTGGGGAAGTGGAAAAGTGCTAGGATTGCTGCGGGGGGAACTAATATCCCGGTCCACCATTGGAATTCCCTCCAACAAGTTTTTACCCTCAAAGCCATTGGCGAATCGGCTGGGGGGATGCAATGTCCCACCAGGGATGGATGGCCAAGGTGAGAGCAATGGCTTGCCGCCTCGCAGCAAAAGATGAAGTGCCGCGATTTGAGAGCTATCTCCGAAACCCGAGGTTTGCAGAAAAACATAGGTACATATTGGCATCGATGACGGGATCCTGGCTTCTTTTGTAGCACAAATCCCACACCTGGCCACGATTCTGCAAAATGTGGATTCTCCCCCAGATTCCTAGTGTAATAAAGATTCTTCTTCCCCAGACCCCAGGTTTTCTTGCCCCGGACCAGCTACCCCAGAAGCTCCCATCTGGCTCCTCTTCAGGCTCCCTTTTGCGCTGGTGGCAGACTTGACCAAGAATCTAGGGAGCCACCATTGGAATTCGCGGTGGACCGTCGTGGAACTGGTTCACGTCCTCATTGGCATCCGACCACCCCGACGAAACGCCATTCAGGGAATCAAAGGCCCACCGTCCCAGCGAGGTGGATCGACTTAGAAACGTCCAGCGACATTGCGGGGTGGCTTACTAGTCTTTATGCGGAGGGGCTAAGGTGCACCATCTTTGAACACGGCTGTTATCCTCGGGCGTGGCGGATGGGGCTCTGGTTCTAGAGAAAATGGATTTGTCTCCCCGGTTCTGCTGCTGTTCCTGACGAGAGAAGCATTGTCGATCTTCCCCAAATCCCCAACTTTTTTCTTCAATTGTTCAGTCTTGTCTTCTAAGTTCTATCACAAACTCGACGACGCTGTTCAGCCATCATCTTGTGTCGCGTTACACCATGACGACGACGACCATGTCTAACGGCAGGCGGAAATCATCACTGGATGACCTTGGTGACACACCCGGCCCAGAACGTACGGCAAGCCCGAGTCCTTCCAGTTCGACACGTTCATCGGGAAAGCAGCAAATACGACACAGAGCCTCGATTGCCTGTGCTTCATGCCGCGAGAGGAGGATACGCTGCGTGGTTGGCGAGGGAGAGACCGAGTGCACTCAGTGCAGAAGGACAGGAAACACATGTATCATCAAGAATGATGACGAGAGGAGAAGGTATGGATCACATTCAAGGGTATACCTGCTCGGGCTTTGCAGTTTGCTGACATAAAAAAGACCAATCTCAAAGGCATACATGTCGTCATTATCAAACCGAATCGCCTTGTTGGAGGAGATGCTGAAAGAACGTGGCGTCAGCCCTCCTCCAGCGGTCCATCCACCCAAGACCAGACAAGATGCCCTGACAAGGCAACAAGAAGATGCCGATGCTCGGGAAAGGTCAGCCAGTTTTGAGCCTAAGCATGGGAGCTCTACCGAGACCCAAATCCCAACCCCGCCAGGCTCTGGTGACGAAGATGTCTTAATCAGCGAAGCAGAGCCGATCAGCAACACCGTCTCGACCAGTCTCACCCCTTCCGTCCCATCACCAAGTCTCATTGACCCCCTCCTTTTACAAGACGCTTCGTCTAATACAGATGGTGATGTTCGGCGACTATTGTCCGCTCGTGGGAGTCACTCTTTTGATCCATCAGCCGGGAGAATACGGTTCTTCGGCCCTACTGCCAACAGTCATGTGCATGGCAAATCAAGTTGTCTCTTGGACCCTCAGGGGCGCCCTGATTCAGCACGGCGGGTAGTGGGGATCATTGAATCTCTTGGCACTTTCACCCACAATTATCTTCTCAAGTGCTTTTGGGAGCACAACTTTGATTCCGTGGTAGTTGACCAAGCAGCATTTGAAACTGGACGTGCTTCTAAGGATGCGCGGTTCTACTCCCCTTTCCTCCACCTTACCTTACTTGCCATTGGCTTTCGGTTCGCCGATCGCTCCCGGGAAGATATCAAAGCCATCTCCGTAGGGAGCCGGGAGAGTACACTCCACAGGGAAGCAAAAAGCTTGTTGGAGGTTGAGTTGGAGCAGGCTGGTGGAGTGCCAAGTGTCCAGGGCATTTTGCTGCTTGCGGATTTGGAATTTGGCGCCGGCAGGGATAGCACTGGATGGATGTACCTGGGTAGGTTCTTACATCCTTTTCAAATGACGGCAGCATGAAGACTAACTTTTTTTTTCTGCAGGCATCGCCAATCGCCTCGCATTTGATATCGGCTTGCACGTCAACTACCACGGCACGGATATCTTGGACATTGAGAGACGGCTGAGACATCAGGTTATGGCGGCGTGTGTGACGTTTGACCGGCAGTGGGCCTTGATTCTCGGTCGTCCAACATCTATCAAGGCTCAGGACATTGGCATTGATTTACGTCTTTCAAGTTCGGCCACTTTTATGTCTTCGGTGGGCGGTGAGACAAGAAATTCTGCTGCCGCAGGCATTGCTGCAATGCACCGACACCGGTTTGAGCTCATGGAGCTTGCTGGGAAGGTTTCCGATCTTCAGAATACCACTCACGGCATTTCGGACTCCACCGCCAAGGGGACAGAGGACCGGCCATATCTCTACTTCCTTGCTCTCGAACGTCAATTTCAGAACTGGTACCGTCGGCTCCCTGAATGCCTTGCGTGGAAGCCAGTCAACATCAAGTCGGCGCCACTCGGGTTCTTTTTGCTGCATCAGCAGTTCCATGTTTGCATGATTTTGCTGCATAGACCTTGGGCCAAGTACGGGCCACTGGTGCCAGACAGCGTAGTGGCCACACGGTACACGCCGGACACGGCAACCCATCTTCGTGATTCTCTGGGCACATTTCCCCATCACGACAATAGGGCCTCCTTGTCACGAAGCATGTGCACGCAGCATGCAGTTCGCGTGGCTAGAATCTTCTGGCAACATCGTCAGCGCTTTGATGGGACCAAGATCGGCCTCGAAGCCATCCAGCATGCAGGGACAGCTGCTTTGGCTCTTATGGCTGCGCTAGCACATAAGAGTGCTGAACTTGATCACCAAAGCAATCTCAAGTACCTGCAGGTCGTGTCCTCTGCGATTTACGACATGAGTCATGCCTACCAGCCTGCAGCTCGGATGTACAGCCTGCTGAAGACCATGCTTGCGGATATTCGTTCGGAGCTCGTCAGTTCTGGGGCTTTTGACGCAACAGCTCTTCTCAATCGGTTCCAGCATGGCGGCAGCGGCACCAACATGATTTTTGGGAGCAGTTCTTGGGGAGTCAATATGGATGGCCCTCGCCCTTCCCCCCCTCGAAGACGTCACACTGCCGTGTTAGATGAGCGACCGGATATCAAACGCCGGCGTCTTTCAACACAGACGGTCCCCGACATATCTTATACCGCAATGCCTGTATTTACAAACGACCAGCAGCCGACCTGTCAATCACCCTCCAGCTTAAGCCAGCCCCAGGAGAGCTCTTTCCCAAATCTTGCCGACCAGCCCTTGAAGCAAGTCCCTGAGATCACATCAGAAGAGGACTTTGACATGGACTTCTTCCACGCTTCTTTTGTGGAGTTTATTAGCGCAGGCAGCCAAGGATGGGAGACGTCAGCCCCGTCCGAAACCCCTGCCGAGGAGCTGCCTTCCGAGACAGCGCCTGCTGTGGAGGAGACAACAGCCACCGCTGACAAGGAGAAGACCGACGGTGTTGACACCAAGACGAGCAGCACCCCACCGCCTGCTGACGAAGCTGCCAATGTTGACTTGACGATTGAAGAGTGGCTGTCTGAGCCTGTCCAGGGTCCTTTGCTCACACCGACCGAGCCATCCTCGACACAGCAGCATTGTGAGAGCAGGTTCTCCCCGGTGAACGAATCGCCCGCCCCTGCACCTCACCAACAGGAGGCGACCTCTAACAATTCGGCAAGCGGAAGTGCACAAGCTGTTAACACTCCCGACTTCCAATCGTTCGGGCTAAGCCTAGGGCTCGACATGGAGCTTGGCACATCCGACAATGGCGGGATCCACACGATGGACTGGATGATCGGCTCGCCGTCGTCTACCAAGACAAGTCCTTCATTCAAGACTCCTCGTAGGCGGATGTCTACACTCACGGCTCCTCCTGAGACCAATCAATCGTTGGTGACGGGGCTGTCTTATTCTAAAATCCCGGCAACACCCAGGCCCGCTCCCAAGCCTATGACGCCTGTTACGTTGGACGAGTTGGTGCAAAGTGTAGAGGAGGCTGTTGGTTGCGCCAGAGCCCGTGCTAGAGACAGGGAATTGGAACGGGAGCGCGAGCGCGAGAGAGCTCTTGCGAGCGCAAATGCGCATACGGCTACTGTCATGTCAGCTTGCAACTTGACTGAGCCGACAGCGCCGGTGGAGAGGGAGGAGAGGAACCTGGCATTGGATTTCCTTACGCTTTGAAAAACGGTCTCTTACTGGATGGATAGATAAACACCTGGCTAGAAAGGATCGGGATGGGTGGGACTTTTCTGGGGGAATGGCTTTAGCGCACATAATGACCAGTTTTAGATCTTAATGCAATTGATGTTTGATGACTACCTTACTCTTGATGGTGACTTTTCTTTGCTTTGAGGGAGTAGATAGGTATAACCGAAGACGAAATGATCGGGAAAATTCCAGTTGCCTGTTGGCATCGTGCCGCGGGTTTGAGGTGTGAAACCCGCGGATTTAGTGCTAAACCCCGAGGACTTGAGGCGGTATACAATAGTACGCACCCCCTTTGATTTCAACCCTTTTGCACACTGCAACCAAAGCTCTTCTGCTTCTTGAACATCGATTGGAAAATCCGTGGATTTCATTTTTTCCCCCTCTCCTCTTGTGTTCGTTGACTGTGTGCTGTCTACCTAGTAATTCAAGTAGCGGCTTTCGGAAATAATCAATCCCCCTTCAATATGCCTCCCGTTTCGGCAACCACGATACCAAATTCGGAGGCGTGCAGCCCAGCACCTTACGGGAAAGCCTGTGTCGGATGCTCACGAGCGAAATGCAAGTGTTTTTACCGAGTGGGTGGGTTGGATTGCGAGCGGTATGTATCAGTTCATACAATGTCATTCTTCCGCAGACCATTACCTAAAATACTGATTGACTGACTCTCTGACTGGAGATGTTATCGGTTGGGCAAACCCTGCGAACCATCCGTAGCAGTTCGGAAGCGCAAGGCGAAAACACCACCTCCCCTTCAACCACCACCGAATACACGACTAGAGGACAAGCTCGACGATCTTGTGTCAATCCTGCGCTCCCAGGCGACCGCAAACCAATGCCACCAGATGCCGAGCTTGCCTGGTCAACAGCCCGCATCAAGTACGACCCATAGTATGCCGTCAGAGCTGAGTACTACATCATCGTCGTTGGCGACTAGGATCCTCCCCAACGTGGTGGTGGATACCACCGAGGACTACATCGACATCTTGTCCCCTGAGAGCCCACGATCGAACGAGCCACTCCTGCCCGTCTTAGCCGATGTCTCGGCTCGATTCCACCAGATCACCGATGCAGCACAGGAGAAGCAACTCGACTGGTTACGCGATGAGTTTCTTCCTGTGTTCCCTTTCGTGTATATCCCGCCGAACAAAACCGTCGCTGAATTGCGCAGTAGCAAGCCCTTCTTGTGGCTTGTCATCATGGCCCTGACCAGCAAGGTGGCCGACCAACAGTTCAGCCTGGAAGAGACTATATGGACTGTCATCACTCAAAGGATTGTTGCCGAGCATCTAGCTGATTTGGACTTGCTGCAAGGCTTGATATGCTTTGGTGCCTGGTTCGTCCCGTCTCATTCTGCACCTTAGCACTAACTAGGTAGGCAGAGCCAGTGATGCTGACTCAACCAGGTCTCATGTCTTCAAAAAGCAAAAGCCCTTCATGGGCATGTTGTGTCAACTATGCACGTCTCTAGCTTCTGAACTAGGGATTCACCGTGCTATACCCGCAGATCCGCAATGGCAAAGCCGCGGTGGTGAGCCTCCGTTGGCGCAACCCGATAGTCGCCCATCCAGGGCGTTGGAGGAAAGGCGGACCATACTTAGTGTTTACCACCTTTCGTCTGCGTAGGTTTTTCATGTTATCCGCTCCGAGCTGGCATGTAGGATTGACGGTCATACAGCACCTGGTCTGGGTACCGCAAGACAGAACCAATCTGTTGGACCCCCTACATGAGCGAGTGCCTTCGGATCCTTACTGAGGAATCAGAGACGCAATTTGATATCCTGCTCACAGCCGAGATAAAGTGCCAACTAATAGCCAACCAGTTACTCAGCCCGTCATCTGAAGAGACCGGCCATGGGAGTGAGGGGTTCATTAAACCGTCACACATGCTGATATTGGCGCTTCTGGCCCAACTGGACGACCTCCAGCGAAGCTTGCCTCCATGCATCCAAGAATCAAGTATGTTTCTTCCTTTGCAGAATACGCTGACCGCAATCGCTGACAACCCACAAGGAATAGCACAGCTCTACATCCTCTCCACCCAAATCACCGTCTATTCATCGCTTCTCGCATCCCACCCCTACGCTTCTCAGACAGAGCGCTCCCGAGGCGTCGACCCGACATGTCTGGCATACACTCGACATTTGCAGTCTCTTGAGACCACTCTCAACACGGCGGAAAAGATGGTTACCCTCTTCTTCGAGCCCTCCCCTCCCGATTCCATTCCCACCTGGTGGCCAGCGATATCCGTCGATGTCTTCGCGAAACTTACTCACTGCATGGTTATCATCCTCAAACTCACTATGCTCATCAATGAACCTGGATGGGATGTGCAAGAAGTCAAGAGGCGAGCCGATGTTTTTGCCCTGTTGGATCAGGCAGCGAGTATTGTTGACAGAACACCGGCGGCTTTGGGGATGGTGGACGCGACGCATGGGGATAGGCACTCGTTGTTCTTCAAGGCGGGGCATTTATTTCGGGCGATCAAGTTGCTGTTTAATCGAGAGGTACAAGGGCAGCAGCAGCAAGCCAATGGAAATGGAATGGTGAGTTATGGAGGCAGCAGCAGCGGAAAGGTAATGGGAGGGGTCGATGCCAGCAACAGCGAGATGGGGGCTTACCAGAACAATGCTGGTGACATGAATTTCGTTGCGTTGGACGACGATTTCTTGAATGAGCTTGGGAATGAGCCTTGGATGGCTGATTTGTTGGGGACTACGTGGGGGTTTTGGGGGAGTGAGTTTTCGATGTGATGGTCTTGCAGCTTCAAGCAGTTCCTTTTGAAGGGGAGATGTAAGAAGGCTACCTAGGTACCTAAGTAGGGCCCGTCTGCCTCACCTGAGCCTAACGTACGTCGCGTAGTAGACCAACTGTGAAAGATTGAACTCAGTCAGACTCGAAGATTGGTAGATATCTGCTACTCGACCTGGCCTTTAAAATAGGCTGGTCTAACTGCCCTTCGAAGGCCAGGCGTCACCCTGCAATTCACGAGAGACGGGACTTTTCCAAATCAGTGTGTTATCACAGCCACTCAGCGTCTATATTGGGGCTGAGTTTGTGTGACATGCACTGCCAGGCGGGCTTTTCGGCGGGCTGTCAGGCACGCGCACCGCCGCACCCGACACCAATGAACGGAACCTGCCCGGTCACGGGATGAGGGAAAAAATGTGGGCAGCTGGATTTCTGGAGCAACCTCAGTTCATTTCACACTTCTCAATCCAACTTGATCTCGGCGAGCTACCTCGTACGGATGCACTCTGATTTCTCACGGGCTCCCTAGTGACGGCCTTTACTTTATTTTACGAATCGAAGAGGACACGCCAGTGAAGTTCGTCATGGAAGCCCTCGAAGCAATCGGACTCGCCAGCAACATCTTGCAATTCATTGAAGTCGGCACGCAGATCGTCAAAGAGGCACGAGAGATCTATAGCTCCGCAACTGGTACCACCAACGAGTTCAGGGATTTGGAGCATACATGTAATCTTCTCAGCAGATTAAGTGCGAACTTGGTCCCGTCGAAACGACACCAGGAGATCAAGACTGCTCATATACCCTCTCTTGACAAGCCGTGCACAGCAGATGTCGAGTTGGCGGCGTTGGCACTCCGGTGTAAAGATGCGTCCGACAACCTAAGCCAAAACCTCAGGAACTTGAGACTCGGTGGGAAGTCCTTAGGAAGACTAGCTAGCTTGTGACGTTCTGTTAAAGGGCGTTGGATGCGATCCACGATCGCAGACTTGCAGAAGACCGTCGAGGCGTGCCGGGCGGACTTGATGACGTGCCTCGTTGCGGTTACTGCGTGAGTTACCTGCTGGACAACACCCAACTGGGATGAGAGCAGTTCTGACCACAGGCCTTCACAGCGAGAGAACCGGAACTTTACAGTCTGAACAATCAGCCTTCATGCGGCACATGAAATTTCTTCACAGCGCGGAGCTTGACACTATCCCTGACTATTCACAAGAACTGCAAAATGTCGCAACACATACGACGATGGTCCACTCGGAAGCTGAGGCGATTCTCCATACCCCGCTGCTGATTTGGAATTCCTGTCTGAGAAGCTTGCCGCTATCAGGGCCTCACCCATCCACGCCTTAAATAAAAGATGGAGAGCTGATGTGATGATTGTTAAGAGCCTGCTGTACGACTCTATACGTGCTCGACAGGAGCAAGTGCATGAAGCGCATGCACAAACTTTCCGTTGGGTACTTGATGAGACCCCATCCGAGGTCAAGTTATTACAGTGGCTTCGATCTGGCGATGGGACGTATTGGATATCAGGGAAACCTGGGTCTGGTAAATCCACCCTGATGAAATACATTCAAAACGACCCTCGAACCCAGCAGGCCCTCAACCATTGGGCAGGTTCGAACGGATGCATCATGGCGACTTACTTTTTCTGGAGCGCCGGTACTCTGTTACAAAAATCTCTCGAGGGGTTACTCAGGTCCATCCTGTTCGACATATTTGTTAGCAATCCCAGTCTTATCCAGTTGTCGTTGCCCGAACGGTCAAAGACATTGGAGACGTCCACGTTACCATCAGGACGTTTTACCGGATTCGCAACAGTGGACGGCAAAGTTACTGATCTGAACACATGGACTCAAACTCAACTACTGAGGGCTCTGGGTAATCTCTCAACAACTCCGTCTATCAACCAGAAATTTTGTCTTTTTATTGACGGTCTTGATGAATATTATGGCGAGCACTCAACCCTCATACAAATTTTGGAAGAGATCTCGATCGGGCACAACTTCAAGCTTTGTGTTTCCAGTCGGCCATGGAATCTTTTTGAGGATGCTCTTGGAAGCGATGCAACGCGGAAGCTCTATATTCATGAATTGACCAAGAACGACATTCGAAACTATACAGTTCAGACTCTCCGAGAGAACCCTCGGTGGCGGGAGGAGGCGTCTAAAGACCCACGTTATAACCTGTTGACAGAAAAGATTGCAGAGAGGGCACAGGGCGTCTTTCTTTGGGTCGTGCTGGTTGTCCGATCTATAAAGGAAGGGGTAATCAATAGAGACTCGATTAAACTGCTGCAGCACAGACTACGAGACCTCCCGAGCGACCTCAGTGAATTTTTTCGTCACATCCTGGTCTCGATTCCACCAATTTACCATCGTCAGACGGCACTGTACTTTCAGGTCACACTACAGGCCCGGTCTTCACTGCCAGTCTTGCTCTATTCTTTCCTTGATGACTGCTTGGAGTCATCCGAGGCGATTCCACAGACTTGTCAAGGCTCAACTGCCATGAGCGAAGCGGATATTGAGCTCAGATACGACATGATGGTACGAAGGTTGAATGCACGATGCAAAGGGCTGCTTGAGTGTGTGAAGCCCTCCCAGGACACTATGGGGCCTAAAACGAGCGGCAGGATTGATGTCTTTGAGACGTCTGTGAGCTTTCTTCACCGAACGGTCCGCGACTTTCTCGCAGTTGACGAGTTTCGGTGCTTTACAAACCAGATTCTGGGAGATCTGAACCTGGACAGCGCGATTCTAGTGGCACATCTCGGCTACCTCAAAGCCAGACTGCCTTATTTCGCTATCGATGATTATTCGGACTCGGACTCGGACTCGTACGTACTAATGATGTTCATACGGCAAGCAATGTCCTACGCCTTTCGAGTAAGAGAAGTTTCGCCGGAGGTCGTAGACCACTGCCTTACCTTCTTTGGGAATCTCGACTGGCCTAAAACGGCCTCCATGTCACACGAGTGGGCCAACCTCGTTGTTAGGTATGGCTATTGCCAGTTCGTCTCCGAGCAATGCAGTCGGCGGGCTTCAGGGTTCGAATCTCCAACACAGCTCCTAGAATCAGCCTTGCGCCGGCATGTAGCTGAGGTTGCAGTTGACCCTGCTATGGTGGAACTTCTTTTGCAACTGGGTGCAGAGTTCGGGGACGTCTCCTTACTCTGTGAGTTTTGGTATAAGACGACTCGTGACGAAAAAGACGAAGATTTCGAATCACGCAGCATCAATGTTCTGAAATTGCTACTTTCGCAGTTCGACGGTAACGATGAAGCACCGAAAGTTATCGCGCATAGGACTCGGAGATATTGGTGGGGCAGCCAGGGGGAGTGGCACTCTGAGAAAGATTGGGCCAGTTGGCTGATGAACACGGCTCGTGCCGAGAAGCGATGGAAAGAAGAGCAAGGAGACTTGAGTACCGAAGTGCTTAAAACCTTATTCTTGCATGGTATGAGCCCTAATGCGCCATGTAGGGTCTCACCTCCCTGGGCACACACTGAGTCTATCTGGTCTTCGTTTTCCAGTCTTGTGCGGTCTACCATGATATCACACCAACCAACGGATCTCTCATGGCTTCAAATCCAGTCTCTGGCGAAGGTTGTTATCATTCTCATAGAAACCGGTGCGGATCTCGATGCGCCAGCGGCATTGCGGGCTGAAGAGATCAGCGACCTCTTCCCAAGCCAGATTGCACGGGATATCTTGAGTACTATGGGTAGATTGCACGAAACGCCTGGGACGCATCAAGGGGATGCGACGGGGGTAAATTCCACCAAATCACCCATCCGCTGGCTGACATCGTGGCTGCGGTCCTGACGATGGCTTCGGCACCACGAACAATGACTCTATATCAAAGGCCCTCCGCAAATGATGTCAAGTTGACTGATGTTGCCGAATCAGCCAAGTACATGAGGCAACGGACAAAGGCAAAGGATGAGGCACCGTTTTCATGCAGCTATCGAGAACTATATCAGCTTCATACATGTCTCGCTACCTTCAGGTTTCGAGGGCGTCCCCCCGACCTGCTCACAACCGAAAGCGTCCCTTCAGCAGTGAGAGCAGAACTGGCCAAGAAGTGTGCTCCCAGCCTCAACCTTCCTTTCCAGACAAGCAAAACCCCTCTCCTCTCTGTCATAAATCGTCAATGAGCGTGGTATATGAAACCTCCCGTCCTTCCCTTTCCCCACTTGTCATAAAATCGTAAAATGAGCGTGCTGCGTCGTAAACAATCATCGTCAGATCCCCCCTCCCCTATCCCTACTCGCCACCCATCACCCTTGCGAACCGAAATTTCGCGGAACAAAGATTGAAGGAACTGTTTTAGACCTTGTGGATATACCACCGGATGGTGGTCGCGCCAGTATTGCTAAGGGCATGGTTGCAAGGCATCTCGCCGGTGGCTCCGACGCGGCCTCCGCTCTGGAACTGGTTGATGGAGTCGCGGATGATGTCCCGGATATCCTCGTTGCCGACGTAGAACAGGTTGTTGTTTGCGTAGTTGTGGATGACGAACTTGCAGTCGCCGTACTTGGCCAGCTCGCGGAAGCCGCCGGCCTGGGTCCAGGTCCCGTCGCCGGCGATGTTGTTGCGGAGAGTGTTGCAGTCGTTGACGCTGGGGGATCCGCCGGTGGTCTCGCCCTGGAACGAACTGCCGCCGCAGTGGTTGGCGCGCTTGGCTAGGGGGTGGACGGCGTCCGCGGGGGTGATATCCCGGGCGGAGATGACTTCGACCTCGGCGGCGGGCTCTGCGTTGGCTTTGGCGAGGGGGGCGGCTTGGGCGGAGATGAAGAGGGCCGTGAAGGCGATGATGATCTTTGTGACAAGGGGAGAATCTCGGCTTGGAACAGATGGTTCAATTCAGTATAATAATCTGGTATGGCCTCAAGGTCCTTGCTTCCTTACAATCTG
>MU864664.1:0-14973 GCA_033296905.1 Podospora australis
TGCCATTGAGGATTCTTTTCTTCTTTTCTTCTTTACTGTAGAATCTTAGTCCATAGCACTGCAATAAGATTCGTCTTTTCCAACAGTCGTGACATCTGGCCTGTGAAATGCCTTGTCGCAACCGGGGGATGTGCATTCATACAAAGGCTTTGTGTGACTGAGTTGATGTCGTCTATTATAAGTTGAAAAGATCAGAGTCAGGTTGAAGGATGATCGAGTAAGGTAGGTAAGGAGGAAGGCAAACGGTACCTCAAATGCTCGGCGCGAGTAAATGTCTTCGGCGGCTTGCAAATATCGCAAACATGCACAGGCACCCCCCTCTTTTGCTCGAGAAACATGGCCCGTTATAGGAGTGAGTCTCATTGGGGTCTCTGCCAGTACTCGATGAATCTAGAGGCATGGGCCGCATCGGGGTGTCACCGAAGCCTCCTCCCAAGCTGTAGGTGACATCCTCGGAGCCATCACCTTTCTTATCCATCATGAGGATGTGATGGTATTGACTAGGCGAACGCGACTTGATTACTGCGTAACCGGAAGAGATTACGGGAAAACTGATTTGTTTGAGGAGGGGTGTTCCCCACCTTTTTGTATCCCTGGCATGGGCCGCGGACCAGGCAGGGGGCTGTGCACGGCAGCTAGGTGTGATGTGCTGCAGGCGGGTTGGGCAGTCCTGCGGGCAGATATCTTCTCCAAATTATTCTCAATTTCTGTTCTTTAATTTTAACTCAGGTAGTGAGCAAACTAAAGTTAAATCAGCTCAGCAAACCCGAGCATGGACTGAGCCCAGCCTGGGCTTAGAATGGAAGGGTGAACAACGTCACATGTACAACAGGGCATGGAAAGAAAGTTCTGTGTGCCCAGATCTATCGCTCGCTGTGCTTGTTGAGCGAAAGCTTCCTTCTTGCCAACTCACTGAATTGTCTGGCCGGTGCATTACGAAGTAGAGCAATGCCAATGATAGAGGCGCGACATCGAAAAGGACTCAGGGTCCAACGATTAGGATAGGCAAAAGGGCAACGGACAAGTTTGATGGAGAGTCTGATCATGGCAATAAACGGAGCACAGTGAGAATGACGACCACGGTGGCCATTTATGACAGAAGACATTGAGCAGGACGAATATCTAGGGTGAATCTTATTGGATGTTCATCTCTATTTCAGTTGGTTCGTATTGAGTGCAACCTGAAAGTACCGGGTTGGTACGGTATCCAGTAGGATTAGTTGCATTGTGAAAGGGGTAGCATGGAACACAAGTACCTGTCCTACGTAGGGTACCTTACCTAACAACTCCCGTGTGCATCTCCTGCCCTATCGCGATTGGCCGGGAAATGTGCAGAAGTCCCTCATATAGTATGCCTTTCCCTCATGGAAGACCCAACAATAACCTCGGAACATCCAAATCAGAGACAAACCGATTCTGTTCATCTTCAAAATTTATTCTTCCAGTTTGAGATTGATCCCAGGACACCATGGCCACCGAAGCTACTGCCAAAGCCGGGGAAGTTGGTCCCTCTATTGCACTCGAACCCAACAACGCCTCCGCTATTCCGCTGCTCCTCGGAGAGTTGACAGAGCTCATCAATGGACTCTCGCCAAATGACCAGGCACGACGGCTCCAAGCCGTTGCGAAAGCCCGAGACCTGACCCAGAGCCTGCAAACTCCCCGTGAGATGATGCAACGGCACCTCTGGACTCAGCACGCCACCGTGTCGCTCATCACCGTTGGCATGGAGTGCGGATTGTTTGGCTACCTTGCCACTGAAGGTGGAAGCCCAAAGACCGTCGACCAGATCGCGAACGCTACCGGGGTAGAGCGATCTTTGTTGAGTGCGGTCCACCTCTCTAAGATCACCAACTGTTGTTGTTCCCGGACCCATAACTCCCTCTTTCACACAGTTTTTTGCATTGCAATCTGAACTTTCTCGTCGGTAAAGTCATCGTGCTGACATCCCCTAGGAAGAATCCTCCGCCACCTTACAGCGGTAGGACACCTTGTCTCGACCAGCCCTGACATGTTCGCCCCGACAAATTTCGCTCGGGCATTGACTTTGCCTACCATCTACGGTGGCTATCCGATTCAGAAGTAAGCTTCACTCTCCTCTGACCTCTTCCTTTCCCCCCTTTCTCCATCCTCCCACCTGTGTTTGTTTCAGAAGCATCCTTACCTTCCTTCAGTCACTAACCTCGAACCCCGGTCCCCCCAAACAGTCAAATCGTCAACCCAGCCTGGGATAAATTTCCCGCTTACCTCGCCAAATACAACTACCACCCGCCCTCTACTTCTTCCCCCACCGACCCATGTTACACCCAGCAAGCACAAGAGGTCCTCACACCAGTGCAATTCGCCCACAACCTGCCCCCCGAACAAAACTTCTTCGAATACGCCTACTCCCTCCCTGGAGTAGCAGTCAATTTCAGCAACCACATGGCTGGGTGCAGACAAGGTGTGGCGAAGTGGACGGATGAGGGATTCTACCCCCTGCAAGAGCGCTTGATTGACGGATTTTCTTCTGGTTCCGAGGAAGAGCCCGAGGATAAAGATGATGCTGTGTTCCTGGTGGATATAGGCGGGAGCACAGGCCACGATCTCGTGTCCCTCGTTGATGCGCATCATCCTAACCTGCCTGGGCGACTGATTCTCCAAGATCTTCCCGAAGTGGTAGCCGGGGCGGACAAGGCTTTGCTCGACGAAAAAAGGATTGAGGTCATGGGGTATGATTTCTTCACTGAGCAGCCAGTCAAAGGTACATATGTCTCCTCCGTCAAACCCTTTTCTTTCGCTATCCCCTTTTTTGCATAGTAACTGACGTTCGAGAAACAGAAGCAAGAGCCTACTACATCCACGGCGTCCTCCACGACTGGCCAGATGACAAAGTCGTTGAGATTCTGTCAGGAGTCAAAGCGGCCATGAAACCGGGCTACAGTCGGCTGCTTGTCAACGAGACCGTAACGCCCCGAGAGGGAGCAAACTGGGCTCTCACTTCGTTAGATATAAATATGTTCCTCTTTGCAGGGGCCAAGGAACGGACAGAGGAGGACTTCCTCGAGCTCATTGAGAACAGGACAGGCTTGAAGATTTTGAAGACCTGGAGCGTAGTCAACGGGCAGGAGAGTCTGGTTGAGTGCGAGCTACCCGTTTGATATTGACGTTGAGAACTCAGAGGAGAGGGCAGAGCAACGGGAGTGCAAGTGATCGACTGTCAGGAAAATCATCAAAATTGTCAAGATGGCTTGATTAGAAATATTATTACTCGTGGTACAGTCTTTATACGGTACTGGTTCAGAACACGAGGGCAAGCGCCCCAATAAGCAGACCTCCCGCGATCTTCCACGAACCAACGGGACCTGACGCGCCAGCCGACTTGTCAGCAGGCTGCGAAGTAGAAGCCGCTGTCTCTTCCGAGCCTGAAGTCGTGGACCAAGCTGGGAAACCTATTAGCATCTCTCTCGACCTCATGAAGGCATGACTTACTGGTCTCAGCGCCATTCGGACCCTGGCTGAAAAACGGCGAAACCGTCACCAATTCCGTCGCCGGCAAAGTCCTTGCAGCGCTCAACTTGTCCACCCCCTGGGTAATAACCACCATTTTGTACGCCACCGTCGTTCCCTTCAACGGAAACGTCGGCGTAGGGTCCTCCCCCATCGACGTCGACGTGCAATCCACAAAATTTGGCAACTTCGTAACCACTGAACTGAAAGTTAAGGCCTCATCCCTCGGTGTGCAAGTCGCTTGGTACGAATGCGTCCGACTGTTGATCGCGCTGATGTTCTGGGTCATAGCCGCATCGTACAGAACCGTTCCCTCCACAAAAGTCATGGTCCCCACGATGCCATCTGTCAGTTGGGTGAAGTCTTGGGTCCATGTGCAGGAACTGGGTTCGCAGGTCAGGCGGTACGTCGTTGATCCTGATTCTTGACCAACGACCGAGACATCTGACCCGGGAAAATCGAAGCCCCAGTCGAGGATGGGGACCGTAGTTGTCTGCTGAGCGTTGGCGAGCAAGAGAAGCGCGGTGAGTCCCGAGAGGCAGGAGAGGGAAAAGACTTTTGGCATCATCGTTGCGGTGTTGTGTGAGGATGCAGATCGAGGGTGGTTGGAAACCTCACGATACTGCTTCGACGCCTCTATATCTATCTATGGCTTGTAGGATTTGGATGTCTTCGGGGTGAAGGCTGAAAATGGGTTAGCGAGAATCCACATTTCAGTTTTTGTTTTAGACTTACCCAAAAGGGCAGGTCGTTGAGCCAAGCAATCTCCGGATTCTTCACGCCAAGCATGATTCCCATTCGACCTCGGGAAGCAGAGTTACACAAGAAATGCGCACATGACTACCCCTCTGTCTAACAAGTTCGAAGATTGACAATGCGGTTTTCCAGGCCTGACGTCGTGAAAAATTGACTGGACCATCGAAGAAGTCCGAGTGGTGGTGTCTAGAATGCGATATGGATCCGCGCTAGACTTGGATGCTACGCTGCGGCTCAGTGGAAATGCTGCCTGAAGAGGGGCGATCTTTGGACGTCTTCAAGAGACATCGTCAAGTTTTGACTGTATTCGCCCATAATATCAAAGCCTTCAAATCTCGAATCGCCTTTCAACTCACACAATGGAGCATCTCGCCCTCCCTCGAGATCCTATCCGACCCCATCCCGAGATCGGTTTGGCAACGGCCCAGTTCACAGACAAAGAGGACTTCCTGGGCTACCCGGAGCGCCATTGTTCGTTGCTAATTGGAAACCACCCACATGTCCCAACTCAAGCCGATGCCCTGGCCGGTCGGTTCACAGCCAGCGTATCCAGCTACGATATCCTAAACTATTTCCAAGGATGGCTCTTCTTCGCCCTCTTATCCGACTTCCTCGGACCGCTCTACAAGCACTCGCGGTATTTGGACGTTGTTATGAAAGAAGGCGACGAGGGTGGGATTGACAAAATCCTGTTGTCTACCAAAAACCTCTACGAAGATCTGGCCATCTGGAGACAGCAGGGGCCCCTGAGCCAGATCAAGGAGGGTGACGAGTACCACCAGCATCTCCAGGAATGCCTCGACAACGTGGCGGGCGCGTTTGATGCAATCAGAAGTCGGTACCCCGGTTTCGTCGAAGTTTTCTCCGACGAGATGCTCTGCATTGCCAGTTTAGCTGAGGCGCTGGACAGTGCTATCAACACCGCGATCGAACATGGGCCCGTCGACGAAATGCTTCATCGTGGGTTTCCAGCCCAAGCCAGCCGGCGGTGGCTGCAGAAAGTATACTCCATTCTTGACACGGATGGCGATGAAGTACGATCGCGCATGATCGGAGCAGGGTGGTGCCCTGGCGATATATCCCGGATGGACGATGTGTTCAACACCATCGCCGGGTATTACTACTTCACCAACTTCAAGCCTGATGCACAGCATCCTGACCTGCACAAAGATTGCCCTTCCTACGGCTGCACTTTGTCGTCGTTGGCAGAGCCACGTCACATGTCGCCTGACTGTAATTGTCCTGGTATGATCAAATTCACGGAGTCCTCCCTGGAAGAAATCTACGAAGTAGGCGATATTCCCTGCTTCAGCATTGGTCGATTGGAGGATGGTGGTCTGGGGGTTGCGCTGTCATCAATCAGCATTGATGCTGAGTCCCAAAAGGATCCAGATAATCGGTATGTGGCGCTGTCCCATGTCTGGTCTGAGGGGATGGGCAATCCGTTCAGCAACGAACTCCCGTTGTGTCAGCTCGCGTATGTCTATCATTGGGCAATGTGCTCAGTACAGCTAGGAGAGCATGACGATGAGTGGGTTGTGGAGAAACACGATCCCTACTCAACAGGGATAAAAATTGAGAGCAAGCCCAAAGTCCAACAGATCAACCTTTGGGTCGATACCATGTGTTGCCCCGCCACGCCTGGGTATGGAAAGAACCTCTGTCTCGCCAGGATGAGAGAAATATACGAAAATGCGTACACAGTTCTCGTCCGCAGCGCAGCGCTGGAGAGTATGGCCCTGAAGCCGTATCTTCAGCAGAAGGAGTTGGGGATCATGGATGTGGCCGCCCAGTTCTGGCTGTCGCCGTGGATGCGGAGAATGTGGACTCTTCAAGAGGGTGTTCTTGCGGGTATGTCTCGGTCTCGTCGTGGGGTGGGCGATCGGCTTGTGCTTCTCTTTGATGATGGGCTTCTGTCCCTCGAGTCGATTGTGGGAATGCTCAAGCAGGCGCCACCCCACGAATCAGCTCTTGCATTCGATATGATCAACAAATTCAGCGAGCTGGCGCCGTTCATGTACAAATTCGACGGGGGCGTGGACCCTGATCAGCAATGGGGTTTCAACGCCTTCCTGATCGTGTTGTCGAGAGCACTTAAGTATCGGAGCGTGTCTGTGGCGTCGGACGAACTTCTCTGCCTTGCCACGCTGCTGGGTCTAAGAATCAAGGAGGATAGGAGCCCCGTGCCTCTTGTTGGAGATGGCGAACGCCCTGAGGACGGTATGTGCGAATTGTGGAGGAGGATGGAGCAGATCAATCAGGGCATTCCGGGTGACATTATCTTCTCTTCGATACCGAGGATTGATATGGACGGGTTTCGATGGGCGCCCCGGACAATCGTTCAGCACGCCAAGTGGGGGTCGCTGGCGATCTCCGAGTCCTCTACCCTGAAACCTGCCAAGATCACTCCCCTTGGGCTGAGGGTATGTTTTCCCGGGGTTCGGTTGAGCATAGTAGACGACGACGACGATTCCGAGATAATCTCGCGTGTGGGCAACTTGACGGTTTCGGATATCGATGGCCAGAAGGGTGTTGATGGCGAGAAAGGTGGCGACGGCAAGAATGATGCCGATGACAAGGTCGATGACCCGAGCTCGCGAGTGTTGTTGGTCGAGATTCCTACTGGTAGCGGCGAGTGGTACTCGGTGGATCTGTTCGAACTTCCGGAGCGCGCCAAGAGCACCGAAAAAGAAGCGCTACACGTACGAGACAAAATCCGAAAGGGCAACATGGCGCTCCTGCTCAGCAAGCCAGCGTCTCACAAATGTCGAGCTCTTCTAGTGACGGTCGAAGATGGGGACGAAGACGATGGGCAGTCTCCTTCTCCGATCTGTGCTAGAACAGAGTCCCTTGCTTTTCTCCATCGCCTTTCGCCTGGCGCGGCGCTGATCTCACCTGCCATAATCGAATATCGGAAGAGGTTACGCGCAACTGCTGTCGAAAATACGGATAGCGGGCTGCAGGAGCAAATTGTAGCTGAGTTGTTCACTGAGTCGGAGGAACTGAAAGTGTCTCTGTATATGGAGGCGCTTTCCAAGAGTGCGTCGGCAACGGAAGAAGACATTATCAAGAGGTTCATTACATATGTTGGGATCTTCGAAAAGGGTGGTGGGGTGTATGGTGCACTGATGCCCGAGGACCAGCTTTGGTTTGTCGACTAAAAACTGCCTGGGCTTCCTACCATCCCCCCCAGTGTTCCTCCCCATCAGTTACAAGTTGTTTGAGAAGGGTGGGTGATTTGGAATGACTTTGGGGCATGTTGGCTGTTTCAAAGGAGAGTTCCTTCCGATATTTAATACACACCTATCAGATACTGCCCAGGTAACTTCAAGTTTTCACCTTATGACTGTTCACACTTCAACCATACCTACCTAGCTTCGGGCAATCTTTACCTCGATACTACTTTTACCAGCTAATTACGGTATATGATTGATCGGGTTTTACCAATCAGTTTCCGTTTCTGCCATCTTCGGCGAGAGAAGCCCCTCGGCTGTCCGCAGGCAAGGTCGATCCTGCGTCTCGCATAGTTTCATCTTGATAAACTCCAGCATGTATTCCCAGCTACAGAGCTCGTCATCCTCTCGAAGCCAGTTTGACCGTCGCATGGTTTGCCGTATCCATGCCCCCGCTGATTCACCATTATTGTCGCGGACTTCAACGTCAAGCAAGCTGTTGTCCATCAAACAGAGTACTTCCTTTAATGTTAGTTCGACATCGGAGTTCCTTCCTGGCCAGATTGCACGCATCAGTGCTGTTCGTCCTTGATGATCCCTGGCGTTGAGCTGGGCCTGGCTGGCCACTTTGACTATCGTCTCGAGGTTTGCTATGCACTTCTCTTTGGCGGGGGTCATTTTGTCCGGCACCCCGAGTTTGTTCCCTACCACCAAATCAGTTTCTTCAGGATTGGACGGAGACGTGTAGAAGTCGGTTTGCAAGTCGCCAATCAAAGCTAACATCAGTGGGGTTGCTCCCTTCTTGTCTTTTGCGTCCAGCTGAGACTGGTCAAACTCCACAAGGTACTGGGTAATATCTGCCCTGTGCCAAAGTGCCGCCAGCATCAAAGCTGTCCGTCTGTCATGATTTCTTGCTTCAAGTTGACCATGACCCGCCGAGACCAAGTCCTGTACGATCCCCAGATATGCCCCTTTGATAGCCCACATCAACGCTGTGAATCCACCATTATCCCGGTCATATTCTTTCGGGCCGATCCCGTTCTCAACTAGACAACGAACCAGCTCATCGTCCCCCTCGAGCGCTGCCAGCATCAAGAGCGTCCGCCCTTGCGGATTTTGGGACTCTAGGCTGAGTCCATATTTTATTGCAAGGGAAAGAACTGTTGGCGAATCAAAACGTTCACACTCCACCCCGGCATAAAGTATTGCTTCACCAACAGCCTTATTCAAACTCATAAATCGATGGAACATCCTTGTGATTGTATCATGTTCTTTCCAGGCAAACATGGGGTCGGCGCATCTTATCTCCAACAATCGCATTATTATACTCTTGCCCTCGGAATCTCTGGCCAATAGGTCGACCGCAACAGCCTCGTTGGGATGATTAAGCGTGACCGCCAGACGCAGCTCCCGTATCCCATCGATATTACTGTAACCCAGGATGCGGTTGGCTGCAGAACTTCTCCGCGTCCGTGCTGCAAGCCACAGCGGTGACATGCATACCGGATAGTGGACCCCGGGTCCTGAGAAGCTACCCATTAACTTTGCAAGAATGTTGCAGTACTCGGCATCGCCATCGTTGCTGGGCGTTGCTAACATGTTGTTGTAGATCTCTATCGCCTGCATCTCTGGACTGGATAAAGCACCTCCACCAGACATGCAGAGATGATCATTGTGAGAATAGTCCGCACTATCCCACCATAGAGTTCCAGCTGCATATCTCGTGCGTGAAGTGTTGAGAATTCGAATAACTTGGTTGAAGTCGCCTTCAAGTCCCTTTAGTTGAGTATTCAAACCTTGGAGGTCCATGGCCCACTCAGCCTGCGCGTTAATCCCTGCTGGGCCCCGTTCCCAGACCAGAAGAGCCTCATGTAACCCCATCTTGTTGTCTGGGGTTGGCCTCACCTCACGCGGGGTGATGTCGACGATTTGCAAGATTCTCAGGTAATCACTACAAACCCTGACGAGCAGAGGTGTAGAACCTGTCTCAAGGAGGAACAGTACGTCTCCCTCTCGAAGCTCTTCGGATGGCGTTGGGAAGACTGAATGAATATCGTTACTGAGCCGCTTGCCATCACTCCATCCAAGGGCGACGCCAATGTCACTCCAACAAACCATGAGGGTCCCGGTTGTCCAGGAATCTTTGAGCCTTGCCAGAACACGACCCTTTCCTCTGATCAGGACGAAATCGCTGTCGTCACATGCGTTCATTATCACAGAAGACTCAGGCCTCAAGATGCCCAGAGCGTGTGCGGACCGCCGGACCGCCGTCTCCCAGGAAATTGAGTAATCTGGCAGCAGGGACGAGGCGCCAGGGTCTTCAGAACTCATTCCAAGAAGAGCGTAAATTTTATCCCGGCGGTCAGTCGCCTGGCGTTGCCGGTAGATGTTAATGAGACGCCAGAGTGGTTGGACATTAAGATAGTATCTGTCAGAAGATGTGACCTTCTCGAACCTCGGTCGAAAGCCGGCGTCGCTGATCAGACTAGCGGCTGATTTGAGTATACCATCCAACACTCGTCGTTCACGTTGATTCATGTTGTCGCCGTCATTCCATAACACATTCCGTGCCTTTTTGAGGCCGAGAGCGAATACAGTCCCACTGATCTCGTCAGCACCGCACTTCATGACGATATTTCGACGCCTGCCACTTCTTGAAGGACCTAGATAATGATTAGACTGTTGGCCGTTTGTCACCAAAAACCGGCATGTTCACGGACGCACGAACGTACCCAAATGCGCTCAAACCAAGGACGACGGAGAAGTTCCAAGACAGCTTGCTTATCTCGTTGGTATAATAAAGTGTCAGTGTGAGCAGTGTCCTTTCCTTCACATGGCCTCGCAAAGGATTGAATGACAGCCAGGGCTTTGCCACTTTCGGGCATTGCGGTTCCGAACCAGACCACCACACTCCGTGCTCTTGCGTAGATTTGTGCCATTAACTGCACCTGGTGGGTATTTTCGTCGTTATCATCCTGATTAATGCAAACAGCGTCAATCCAAATGATACGTTCAAGGAAAGAATCTCGGAGGCTTAGCAGCGCCGCATGGAGGTTCGCTCCGACTGAGAGGCTAGAACCGTTGACCGGGATCAACTGCGTCTTGTCACCGGATCCCCATACATAGGACAGTGCTTCGTATTACACAGTCCTCTGCGGTCCGGTCTCCAGAATCGGGCACACAAAGAGCTGGCACTCGACCATGGCGTTCGGGTCATGATTCGGAAGAATCCGAAGAAGACGTATGCTGTCTTCGGGAATTGGGTGATTGTGACAAGGGCTGTATCGACAGGGCTTGGAACAATGGTTCATTTCCGCTAATAATCTTCAATGGCCTCGAAGAGCGTGATGAAGAAAGAAGAAGATCGAAGAGTACAAATCTGGTGCGAAAGAAACGTCTTTGATGTTGGCCAATATTCTCCTTCTGATAACCGCTGGCTACTTGAGCGGCCGTCCTACTTTCAACCGTTGGTTCACAGCGTGCAGGAAGGTAGCAGTTGGGCCGCTGGGAGGCGCCTTGATCCGATTGGTCCGTTTGCCGTGTGACAGTGATGAACGTACTTCGGTTACGAAGAGATTAGCACTGCGTGGATCTGTGCGGGTACTCGGATATTGCAATCAAAAATACCTACCGTTACCCCTTGAATGTACCGATTTTCATGCTTGTTCGGACCGTTCAACATCACCATGATCTGCTTTGTCAACTCAGGTTCTGAATCCGCCATTGCTCCTGAATTCCTGTATATGTAGGTACCTTTATGTACGCGAGAAAAGGGACTGATAGAAGTGTGGAAAACTTGGGGAGATTTCGACTCCTTGATTACCTTATAATTTGAGAGAAAGCGACTGCCTGGATACCTACCGTAGGTGTTATGCCTGATGGGCATCCTCCCTTCCCCGCACCCTTGAGGCCTCACACCCGATTCATGATGACTCTGTGCAACTCGAGCTCTCCACTTGGGAAGCCAATGAATATTTTTCCCATGCGCCACATACGTAGGGAAAGAATAGTGATGCTTTGAGAGCCATCAGGCTCACTTGGGCGATTTGGAAATGAGGTTATCTTAACCCGTTGCTCGATCTCTCCATACTATGCACATTGGCGCCGACAGAGCTCGCGAGATGAACCTTTGGAGGAGGCAAGCATGCTCCGCAAAAACCGGTCGTTCCCTTCAATCCATGGTGTTGTGGCTGATCAGATCCGCGCTCTTCAATAATTCCGCCCGACATCCATGCCATCGAAGTCAGCGGACAAGGTTCCTTGACAGTGGGGACCCGGAGATTTTGAGCGAAGGATTTTCTCAGCTGGACTTTTGCACGCGCTAATGAATCATCTAACCCATTTGGGCCGAAACAGTAGCCCATCAAGTTCAGCTCAGGGACAGGCGGCCAATCAGACATGACCATTTTGACGATGCTCAATCTCCTCCCCCAGACTGAAGCCATTCAGACTATTGCCAATGCCAAGATGGTCTAGACTCTGAACCAACACCATGGAACAGGAGATCAAAAGGACAGCCGCCGCCGTTCTTGTTCAGAAACGGTCGCCCTTTTCCCGCCACTCACTTCAGTCACTCATTTTGTATACCTAACCCTCCTCATGATGAAGCAGGGACTTTCCTTTCTTTCGGCCTTTGCGCTGCTGCAACTAGCATCTGCCGGCTGCTGTCGCATGAACCAGTGCCTCAAAGCCATCGCTGCTCCTCTGGTGAACGGACCTCAGGACTGTTCGTCGCTGCTTGAGACGGTAACAATAACGCCAGAGGTCACAACTGTCACCGCAACAGCAACAGAAGTTCCGACCGAGTCTGTTTACACCAGCCTGGTCGAGACGGATATCGTAACCGAAACCGTCACGTCAACCGTCTCAACCGAGACCTCCACCAGCACAATCAGCACAACGGTGACGGCTGCGACAGTCACCCAAAGATCCTTTGTCTACACGACTCGTCCATATGCTACCACAACCGTCTTTGTCACATCTGTCACCACAATCCCCGCGATTATCGAGACTCGCATTGCGGGGCGCGCGCTTTCCCCTTCCATCCCCAGCTATGCCGCAGCAGACTGCCCAACATGGGACAAGTACGTCTCGGCCTGCAAATGCGTGGGAGTTGTCCAGCAGACCGTCACTGGTACACCCTCCACTGCCACCATAACCGTCGGGTTCACTGAAAGCGCGTTCGTCACGACCATCTCGGTCCCTGTCACGGTTTCGACCACTACCACCGTCGTGGAGCCCGAGACCGCCACCGAAACAGGCGTCGAGATGATTACTGCTTCACTGACGGAGACCATCACGACTACCGTAACAAATAACGTCCTCGTCATCGGTTCGACCGGCACCGTCACATCTACCATCATTCAAACCACCGTCGCCGCCCCCGTAGAGACCTGCCGATCCGACGTTGGGAGGTTTCAATCTTCCACCACCGTTGCCGGCGCCGATCGCTACATGTATGCGGACACATACAACGGTATGGCGGGCGTGTACGGCAGCGTAAAGTGGCAGGCTCCTCCGGCCAGTTCGGCCAGTTCGAGTGAGGCGGACAAGTACAAGTGGGTTATCGATGACGGGGGGTTCTTGGCTACTACGTACGGCAACACCTTCAAAGTCAGCGCCTATGTGAACCCCAATGCCGGAGTCAGCGCCCAGCTCATGCTTGCCATGAATGCCGAGGCCCCTGCCTTTTACCTCAAGGTGAAAGGATGCGTCAGCTCGGTCACTGGTGTGCTCGCTCTTGACGCCGGTGGGAGAAAGAATATCCTGTCATGCAATGGTAACCTGTATATCTCGAGCGGGTCTGGGGCAGACACTGGTCTGCCATGTGTCAGTGTTTCCAATCCCAGCATTGCTTCAGTTTAGACATTTAGATGCGCATTAGTTAGAATGTAGGAATAGTTTCTCTTGCACATTTCCAATCTGAAGACCTATCCCTTCATATTACTGCTTTGCTTTCCACTTTTGGGTAGGCCCTCACAGTGACAGGCTTTTCAACCCTTCATGACTCTACCTCAACAACCCAATGAATCGCACAATTGCATTGACCAATACATATAAACATAATTCCACGCGTGAAGGGTTCGTTTTGCCGCCTTTAATCCACAAGACTACGCCCTTATTTCTCCGGTCTGTTGTTATCCGCTGCCAGCCGGATGATTATCGACTTCCACCAGTACCTCTTCTTGTAGTCCACCACTCCACGGGTGAGACTGTGATGCCCATCCTCTGGTCGATAGCTGTCCTCATTGTCCTCGTTGTCCTCGCTGTTCTCGCTCTCCTTGCTGTCCTGTCTCTCCTCTCTCTCTCTGTCCTCATCGTATTATTCACTCGAATACCTACCTAACACTGTATCATTGACCTTATTGTCACTATTCATTACCTGCGCGTCAACATGTATTTTCAACGATTTCTCCGGCCACGGTGAGTCAGACCAAATCACAGTTGACCTTCGGATGAAAACCAAAGCTTTGGCCAAAGCTCCGGCCTCAATCCCATTGTCTCCCGGTCAATGGAAAAATATCACCGTAATTCACTTACAATCAGTCACAGCCCCGGCTTGAGATTTTTCAGTTCTTGCCCGGTAGCCCCACCACCGGCATCTATGTAAACAGCCATCTCGCCCTGCTTTTTCCCTTCCTTCCTCTCTCTTTCTCTTATTTCCAAACTTCCAGCGCAGGACAAGGAGTTTCGACACAGTACAGAAACGACTCGTCCTCCCTCAAAAGAACAGGCACACCAATTTCTGCTTCTACATTTCCATCTCTCTTTCTGTGTTCCCTTCTTTCAACCACTCTTCAATCCGGTATTCCAAGATCCTACCATCAAGATGCCGAACCAGTGGAAGTCACCGCTGCGCGGGGTCTACGGCAAAGCCTCCTACCTGAAGAACTCTGACGACGAGACCACCGAAATGCCGAATCAACCAGAGCCATCGCAGCGTGGGGTTTACGGCTCGTACGCCAAGGACTGTTACAACGCGTCCCCAGCACCCGTCAACCGCTACGGTGGTTCTGCCCAATACATGAAGCCGAGTGTTCATTTCGCTGAACCCGAACATGATGGCTACGGCAACGGCTCCGACGACGACTCGGCAGAACAAGCCTACTATTCTGCCAAATACGACGAGTACAAGAAAGCCACTGCCAAGCGTGAGAGCGAGCGCGCTGCCGTTGCCAACAAGGCCAAGGCCGATAGCCTTTCCAACGACAAGCCGGGCGAGTCGGCCACCGTGAACGGCAGCGACGCCGAGGAGTCCGAGTCCCCTACTACAGAGGAAGAGACTCCCAAGTCCGAGTGTGACGCCCTCTACGCTCTCATCGGTGTATTCCTCACTTCCCTCGCCGGCGCGCTTTTCTGCTGTATCGCCACACCGCCGTGTGTGATCTTTTCCCTCCTCTCGTCTCTCTTCAGCCGCACCACCGCACCGGCCACCAAGACCAATACCTCAACCTCTCCTACTGTCACGACTGTTGGAAAAGACGAATCTTATTGCAGTGCTATGGACTAAGATTCTACAGTAAAGAAGAAAAGAAGAAAAGAATCCTCAATGGCA
>MU864665.1:0-14944 GCA_033296905.1 Podospora australis
CGGCTGCTTCCAGCTCGGCGAGACGCTTTAAGATGGCTTCCATGTCGGTCTTTTTGGCAGCTGGATCCTCTCTCTTGGACTTGGGTTTTGGCTTGTCACGACTGTTGGAAAAGACGAATCTTATTGCAGTACTATGGACTAGTATATTGGCCTCTTCTCTCAGCTCACTCTGGATATGTTGCAACTTATCCTTCCAATGTTGACATACCTATTTTGAAAGTCTCCTTCTCTACTCATGTCTTCTAATCCCTCAGCGGTTCCCCAGAGCTTTGACTCTCGGTGATAGTACCGCTTTAAGCAGCTCGCCTGATGCCCGTTACATCCTTCTTGTCTGACTCCTGCAGATGGACACTTTTCCTCTGCTCATGACAAACTCATTTTGTCACGGGAATGAACCAAAAAGAACATCTCCGCAATAAAGACGGATCTGGAGTGTCGAGTATCTCCAAGTTCGTCCTTTTACATCTCTCGGCTTTTCACATGAAGCTCTCACCGTTGCATGCCTCGGCGGCAAAGGTCTCCAATATCTCTGTCGTTTATTACCCTACATTGAAGAATGCTCGAGTAGTACCATGTGCCCATGTTTTACTTGGCCAACATGAACGTCTTGTGGTAGGTAACGGTCAATGTTCTCCAACCTGGACTCGATGTAACCTTCTCGACACTGAGATGATGCAGTGCAGGAACCATGTCTCCTTTCCCCGCAAAGTACCACCCAGCGCGAGGAAAATCCGGGGTAACAGCCGCCGATCGTAGCCTCAACGGTTTATGGTCCCCGTTTGCTTGACGTTCATGCCGGAGGCCAAGCAGTCTGATCAGATCTTGAGTGTAACGGGGAAGCCCATCGACATGCAGTAGTGCGAAGCTGATCTTGAATGCAGAGCGTAGTCCACCAGTGAGGTTCAACCAGCGTTTCTCCGAAGCCAGTGGTGGCTTCTCATTCCACTCCAAGAGGCGCGTGAAGTTGCGCTCATGCCCAGGGAGAAAGCAACAGAGAAGGAGGGGAACTTCGTTTTGATCGGGGAGGATATTCCCATGTGTCAACAGGAGGGACTCGAAAGTCGACATGAGGAGCTCTGGCTGAAGGCCATGCGAGGGAAAACAGCATAAATAGTTCCTCCTCCCTCAAGTCCCTCTCAATATCTCCTCTCCAACATTAGCCCACAGCTTCAGTACGCCAGTCAACACTTCTACTTCCAAGCCAATACCAATTACCAGTACCAACACCTTCACCAGCCAAAAATGCAGGTCTCTACCCTCCTCATCACCGCCCTTGCTGCCGTCGCCTCGGCCAGCCCTGCGATAAACCGCCGCCAGGCTACCGACCCCAATTGTCCTCAGCTTGACAGCGTTCCTGTCTGCGGTGTATGCCATTTCTTTTCTCGTCCATGTTTTCCTGACTTCTTCTGGCAAGATCATGACTAACATGTCACAAACCACCCACAGCGTGAGTGCATTCTCTCAGCAGCCGAAGCCCTCGGCTGCTCTCGCACCGACTACCCGTGCCTTTGTGGCCAGTGGGATGCCCTCCGCACCAACGCCGCCAACTGCGTCATCTCCGGCTGCGGAATTTTGAACACCTTCCCCGTTCTCGACGCTGCCCAGGCTGTCTGCGATGCCTGCGCCTAGGCTGGCTTAGCGACTATCTAGACACTACATGGGAATAGTCTGCGGGTTAAATGTAGCAGCATTCACAAGACGGCAGCTTAGTATGGTCATATCCGAGAAGACGGGAGTTTCCTATTCCCTGAGGATTGCCCAACCGTTGGACTTGACGGATGAAGATACATTAGGATAGTGCCGGACAGGATGTGCATGTAGTCATGAAATACAACGAGACATGCCTGAAGTATTTCATGAATGACGGGGACGACAGGCCGCCATGGCACTCATGCTCACAGGTCGTCACGGCCACCCCTCCTGTCCCCACCATCTTCCTTGCCATCATTCTCATCCACAACAAAGCCATTCTCAACCATGGCCGTGCCATCCACAACCGTCTTCCACACATCAGAAGCGCAAGTCTCGGGCTTCCAGACATAACAACGGGACCGCGGCAATTCCGGCAATTTCTCCTTCCAACCCCAAGCATCTCCCGGCCCCTCTGTTCTGTACTCCTCCTCATCGTCGCCCCCGCCCACAACCTTTTTCGTCCCCGTAGCGATGTCCAGTCCAGCCGATGCCCGCCTAAAGAGCTCGTACGAACTCTCCGGCTGGTAAGCAGGCACTTCGTGACCAGCCTGGAACATCCTAGTGAAGCTCAAGTTGCCCCATTGCCTCGTCAAACCCTTCGTCTCGCCATACTTCCCCACAGTAAGCGGTGCATAACCAGCTTCTTCTCCAAACTGCTTTTGATACTTCCAGGGAATGGCAAGACTAGTCTTCTCGCCACCGATCCAGTTGCAGATCAAGTCCCTGTCTCCGTACATCATGTGCACTTTTATTCCAGCATCTAACAGATAGCCTAACGCATCAGTGAACACCGGCCGCAAGGGGTCAAACGTCTGATCAAAGACTTTGGCGACGGCTTGGGCTTGTGAGGTAAAATTCACCGGCACTCCCAGAGCAGAGAGGACGGAGGCTTCGTTGAGATAGCCGTACATGTAGGGGGGTGGAAAGGGGTCAGTAGTGGGATGGGCAATATCGAACATGGCGCGGCCGGTCTCGTTGATATACATGCCGGCTATTGACAGTATTCCGTCAATCAGCCCGCTGCAGAGCCTGGAAGACTCGGTTTCGTTGCTTGGCGGGCTGTGGCGGAGGGAGTCAGCGCAGGCTTGCAAGGTGTCTTTCCACCCGTTAGGTCTCGTCCAGTTTTGTTTGAGTTCATCGTGCAAGGATTTGCTGTACAACTGAGCTCCGTAGGTCTTGTAATTGGTCAGCTTGTGCCTTAGGCTTGGTGGTCCAGGCGTGTTAGATTTTGGGGCTTACATTGTTAAAGGGGAAATCGATAGCAGCCTCCGCCACAAGTATCCAGTCAACTCCACCGTTCACTATCCCCAGTGTGTCGAGATGAAGGTGATTTGCTCCGGGTTGGCTGAGCGTTCCATTTTCGATTCTTTCGTTTTGCTGCTGAAAATGGAGAAAGAATTCTGGTCCGTAATGACCCCCATAGCTCTCAGCCCACAAACTGATCCCCTTGTCACTCGAGTTGTAATGTGGAAACTCGGACGTCCACACCTGGAGAAATTGCCACATGGCACGGGCAGCTCTTGCTGTCGTGTTGGCAGTGTTCTCTAGCTTCTGACTGCCCAATGTGCCGACCCTGTATGTGTAGTTCGTCGACGGGATGTTGCCTTCAGTGAAGTTCGTTGGTGTAATGATGGGTTGCGCGTCGAACGATTCCCCCGTCCCATCGAATCTTAAGGTCACGTTGGTGAGAACGTCATACGAGAAACCGGATTGAACTGGCTGATCAATATAGAGCATGTTGACCTCGTTGTTCCAGCTCCAGGGGTTGTGGTAGGTTGACTTGGCATCTGGGGAGACGAAACAGGGACCATTCTCCTCGAGAGCCCCCATTATGGACCCAGCTCCAGGCCCGCCATTGATCCAGATCGCAAGAGGGGCTTCCTTGGGGTTGTTCCGGGCTTCAAAGAACCAGAAGAATCTGATTGCGCATCGGTCAGCTGGAATTGTACTCAAACGAAAAAGCAGCGTGGCAAACTTGCGTATTGACTGGATAGTTCTGATCCGCGCCATCGACAAATTGTGGTGGGAAGTGCACATATCCTGAGTATGACTTTACTCCTGGAGTTGTTTCACAGATACCGGGCTATTGGAGGCGATTTAGCTGTCAATGGCTGCTATGGACGTGGATATCACGAGCTGAAGCTTACTTCTTTGAACGAGATGCTGACATTGTTATGGAATATTGACTTGATGATGGTGATTCCATCTCGTTCAGGTGGGAACTGTGCCTGCGTAACACCAGTAAAGCTGCAGCTCAACAGGCTGCCCAAGATGATCCGCCCTCTCATTGTCGCGTTTCTCTGTAACTCGAATTACTCTCATAGATGCTGTCTTCGTCGAGAAAATTGGTTGGATATTAGTTCAGCTCTTGATCTCCGTTTGGTCGCGATGACACGCGTCGATGACGATATCCAATTCAGTATTCGTAACACCGGGCAAGTTGTGAACCCCGCTTGTGGCTGAAGGAACAAGATTGGGTGCGGATGGCAATTGGCGTTCACCGGATGTTGCTCGGACTTAACCGCTAAAACGACCTTCCTATTCCGCATAGGATCAGTTAGCGAAGTGGTATTCCAACGTAGCTTTGAAGCTAAAGATGTTGTTTGCCTTGTTCAAATTTGTCCAGTTCAAGGGTAATAACCTGCCGGTATCAGTGGTCGGTCAGCCTCCTTTTGTCAGTCCTGGTAAAGTGGAGACAAAATCGTTGCGGAGATGACTCTCTACGAATATCAGGTTCGCCAAAGCCAACTCTGCGTCAAGGATAGGCCTTCCGAAGAAGTCGATAGTCCGGACTCGGCATTCAACTCTCAAACCCAGGGCAATGGTTCCGGTATGAAGAGCCGGGGGCGTGGCAGAACACCTCGTCCTGGAGTGGGGTGTATTAGCGCAAGGAAGTGAAACTGGTAGCTACACACTGTAGGAGTGTAGGCAGAAATGTGATGGAAGAAAAATTTCATGAATTCAGGGGAGATTGAATAGGAGACTTACCAGTTGACACTGTCATTTATAGTATTCTGGTCGTTCATCATGTATAACCGCCCTGCGACTCTGTCCATGTATTGACTCACATTCTCTCCCTCGATCCTAGGGATTACCTGTTCAATGAACTGCCAGTCCATAATAGCGCACCAAGGGTCGGGACTCCCTACAATATTGTACTCTGGGCGTCTACCCCACGAGACAGCGACGAATCCGATGTCGAATTGCAGGATGACGACACCAAAGAGGTATACGCCGTCACTGAAACGAGATGGCCACTCAGGCAGAAGCATAGAAGGGGCGTATACGCATCCCTTCTGGACTTCAAGGCTGTGGGGGTAGGAGCTTTGCCCCAGAAGGCCATGCTTGCTGTCAAATCTGATTCTTATTCCAGGTGTGGGATTTGTAGGTCCGTTCCTGAGTGGTGACTGAAGGGCGGATGAAGCTTGGGAGGGCAGCAAGAAGAGCCGAATTGTGGAGCGAATGGCTTTGGATAAACTGTAATCGAATCGCAGCTCCGCTAGAGTTCAGGGCCGTATTAGCCACTGCTTACGGCAGCCCGATAACATATCCAGACTGCCTCTAGGATGCCGAACGAGAAGGGTCTTACTTGACTCCGCCACCGTCTGTACAGATCCCTGGTGGTCAATAGGTGATATCTTGACGAGGCCTGGTCCAAATACTCGGTAAAAGGAACGTGAGGTTCGATCGGCTTCTTTGATAGTTAAAGCGGGGTGGGATGTAAAGTCATCTTTATAGACACATTGCAAGACAGCAAGAAACTCAGGACTCTGTTCGGGATGTCGAGCCGCTTCGACAGGTTCTGATGGTGTGAGCGGGCAAAGAAGTACATCGATGTCGACGGCTTTTGAAGCTGGAACTAACTGGCAGGAAGGATTCGGTGCGCCAGGCCAGACTGGACCAAGTCTTGGATCGTTGGACTGGCGGATCTCAGAAGACTCAAAGCATCGAGGAGAGTCGGCAAGTAGATGACGGTTTTCTTGGCCAAGATGATGGTCAAAGGCTAGGATGGAATAGTCATCTGAACTTTTCATAATCTCGTGCTGCAAACGGATGAAAGCGTGTCTGCCTTCACCATACAGCATGGGCATATTGACCCCAAAAAGACCCATTAGGGAGTATGCTTGGTCTTCGATCCGTGTAGTCTGCCGGTGGGCTGCCCAGGAAAACCTTTGGGCCACGCTGCATTTATCGAGGAAGCCCTCCAGCGGGTACGCGGGCTCCTTGTTGGCTGTAAAAACCGTGCCATTCAGGGCCAGCTTGGGAATACCGCCGAAGTTAGTCGGGGCCAGTTTTGCTGTGTACCATCGAAGTATCTCGACGGGAATAGTGGTTTTCTCGCTTATTCTTTCTGCGAGGTCCTCTCTCGTACCCAGAGAAACCCACTGGCTGTCATAAAAACGCACGTCGATGGGAGCTATTAGTTCTTGCAGGGTCCATCCTCGAGTGAACCATCGGCTGTCCTCGAACCTGGAAAGCCACTGGTGCTGAGGACTGTTCACATCGGAAAGAAACGCGTAGCACTTATCGGCTTGGTGGTACCATCGAAACATGGAGTTGATGGCCTCGGAGAGCTCGGCGCTGCTGCTCTTGTCGATACAGCATGTATCGATCCATAGGTATTGGTATCCGTCCTGACGGGCCCGTTCGCAGCTGTCTCGGACCTTTCGGAAGCCCTTTTTGTGGAAGGGGAGGGGCTTTTGTGGGTCGCAGATATCGGCAAAGAGAACCTCATCTTCTTCCCATGTGTGCGAGAGGATAGCATAAAACGCAGATGTTCCCATCCAAGTCTCCAGCCGTAAGGTATTGGTATTGAGAAGACGCATTTTAATAACGCCTCACAATCGCATAACAGATGATAAAAAATTGAAGTTCTCCAGTTAAGAAAGATTGCCCGATACCTATAGGTACCAATGTGGGGTAGGTTGCGAATCCCCTGGGTGCACCCGGTAGCACAGAGGTAGCACTGTAACATTGCGGCACAGCTGCCAAGATGTGGCCCGATTCGCCCGAGAGGCCGACCGCTTCCATTTCCAATTGACAACATTCCATCCTCAATCTTCCCGGCATTCCGCCATCTCCCAATCAACTTCGATTGTAAATTGGTCAGAGATGTCACACAATATTCCCACGACGTTGAGTTTAGAAACGAGTAGTCAAACTTCTTATAACGATCAAGAGGGCCACTCCAAGTTGCTCGCAAACATTCCCCCTGCAGTCCGCGTTCGAAGCTGCGCGACTTGTCGAACAAGGTGAGCTGGGCCCAATATCTATATGCAGGGAGCAAATACTGAACATGCCCGCCTAGAAAAGTAAAATGCGATAAAGCATCTCCTTGTTCTACCTGCAAGCGCTATGGGATCCCATGCGTGCTCGCGCCGCATCGATCTCCCCGCTGGGCGCGGCGGTCTGTGGCGAGCACCGCTCAACAGAGTTCCCCACCAACCCCGGGCCCCCAGTCAGCCCCAAGTCAGGCTGCTGTAAAAGAGATTCCGAAGCAGGACTCCAGATCAGCGGATGCGAGTCTCGTGTTGGAACGTCTTGAGAAGCTCGAACAGCTAGTCCGCGGCATGGGCGAAGCACAGGGTAGTGCAGTAAACACACCCACTGGGCAACACCCGACCCACAATGGAAGGACCCGAAACTCGCCAGCACAGAGCGCTGTGATATCCAGGATCTATGACGAAGTGAGCCTAGTCTGTCTTTGGGGATCCGTCAATGCCTGTGTTTCTCGGCAGACTAACATTGAGGCACTTGCAGTTGGACTCCTTGCGACAGGAGACTGGTGGCTTGAGTCGTGAAGACCCGAATAGCTCAGACTCTGACCCCGAAGATGCCTTTCGCAATGCAAGTACTGCCGCGAATCAGGTCACTTCACCAAGGCACACGGTATTTCTTGGCCAAAGCGCAGGCCTCACCGGGACGACCGCGAAGCACCTATACCCATCATCTTCCCAGGTCCCATTCCTGTTGACCGTGTTCAACGATAATGTCAACAGTTTGATGCAAGCAGTACATATGCCTACAGTGAAGAAACTTCTGCTAGGGTCGGACCAAAATCAACAAGCAGCCTTGTCTGCTCCCGAAGAGACTCTGATGTTCGCCATCTATTTCGCAGCGGTCATCTCGATGGAGGAACCAGATGTCACCGGCAATCTAGGATCCACCAAGGATGAACTGACACGCAAGTTCCGCGCTGGCTTCGAACATGCTTTGGCAAAAACCAACTTCCTCGGGGCGCCGAGTTTGATCATCGTTCAAGCCCTTCTCATTTTTCTTTTCCTCGTTCGTTGCAACGATAGCCCGAGGTTCGTTTGGATGATGACTGGCCTCGCGATCAGGATGGCCCAGTCATTAGGAATGAATCGAGATGGTTCTAAATCAAAGCGCAT
Organism: Podospora australis; assembly: GCA_033296905.1. NCBI lineage: Eukaryota > Fungi > Ascomycota > Sordariomycetes > Sordariales > Podosporaceae > Podospora > Podospora australis. The sequence goes on from MU864665.1 coordinate 8,085, forward strand.
GTCACCCCACGAGGTTGAGATGCGACGTCGAGTCTGGTGGGGGCTCTCTTTTCTCGATGCAAGAACATCCGAGGATATGGGAACGGAGCTTACGATTTCGCATGGGACGTTTGACACCAAACTGCCGCTGAATATCAACGATTCCGACATCAGCCCTGAAATGACTGAGTTTCCAGCTGAGCGGCAAGGCCTGACTGACATGAGCAACGCTTTATACTGCTTCGAAATTTCTGAACTCTTTCGCAGGATGATGAACCCGGCTGCTGTGTGTCGGGACATGGACCGCATGCTGGATGAGCTTTACGCCAAGTTCGATCAACGCTACCTTAGGCATGAAAAGATCGGAGAACCCAGTGTACGATACTGGATTGGTGTTGCGGTAGCCCGTCTGATCGTCGCTAAAACCCGTCTGATGATTCACTTTCCCGAGCTGCTGTCATCTCCAGAAAAGCAAAACATGCCCCTTGAGATCCGCGATAAGCTTTTTCTTTCCGCAATTGAGATCACCGAGCAAAACCACGCCATCAACACACAGACCGAAATCCGAGGCTGGCGATGGATATCACACTCTTATACACATTGGCACGCAATCATCTTCGTCCTCTTGGAAATGACGCAACGACAGTGGTCACCAACTGTGGAACGCGCGTGGTCAGCCCTCCATAGTGAATACCTGATACCGAGCAAATCGAGCCTGGAAAGGGGGCCAAGGTTCTGGACACCATTACGAAGGCTGATTGCACAAGCTCGCAAACATCGCGAGGCAGAACTTGAGCGCTTACGGAAGGATCCAGCAACAGCTAAATCGCTGGAAGAGGAAGACGCCCGGAGAGTGCCCTTTGCCAACGATGGACTTTTCCCCGATATGGTGAGCGCCAAACTTTTCCGCGAACGTTGGCAAGGGCTTGTTGCAGGAGAAGCTGGTGACAAACCCGGCCCGTCCAATATCGCCGTTACAGTCGCCGCGCAGCAAGCCGCTACACTCAGCACCCTTGTTGGCATCAATGATTTCAGCGGACTTCAGAACAACCTCAACCTTGCCCGACAGAATTTTGGCTGCTCTAGTGGAAACACAGCTCCAAATATTTTGTTCACGGCAGCACCTAATACGCAAGCACCAGTTTTTTCAGGAGCAAGTTCTCTACAACTATCTCAAGATCTTGGCTCCAACGCTCCTGATCCGAGCCAAGGGTTTCCTGCCTGGATGGGGACAGGACCAGGCACCTCGGGCGATGTTTCTGGCGACTTTCAAACGAGTATGGAAATGGATGATGCCGTTGACTGGTGGGAATGGCTGGGGACAGCTAACGCAACAGAGCAAGCACCTAGCCGGTGAAGATCTAAAGATTCGACTTTTTTTGGGTTGGCCATTTGTTTGCATGTAGCGATTGCGTACCGCGGTACCTACAGATCTCCTTTCGACTACTATCGCGATACCAAACAGCCAGTGTATCCTTCTTGCACGATCGAAGTTCCGCAATTTTAAAGCGCACCGACAAGTCCAACGATACCCGCCGCCGCCGCAGCAGCCGCCACAAATCCTGTCTCCCTTGCCCAAGCAGCTCCAGCCGTCGAGCTAGAAGTAGTCACACCCTCCGTCTCCTCCGCTCCATCTCCTTCTGTCTTAGTTGCTGTGTTGGTAGCCGTGCTCGTAACCGTCTCGATACCAGTGGCGGGCAAGGTAACGGGAACTCCGACTAAGATGTTATAAGCAGTGAGGCACCCCTCCACATCTGTCGCTACCTTGAGGAGAGCCTGGCCCGCCCAGAAATCCTCGTCATTTCCTGCGACCGGCAAGATCCCGGATCTTCTTGTGCTCGTAGCTGTAGCTGCTTCCGACGCAGCAGAAGCCCTGCAAGCACTAGCTAAACTCGTGGCAAAGGGCCCCGCCTTTGACGCCCAGCTGAAATATGCCGATCTGTAAGAGGTGTACGCTGTGGCGATCGGTCCAGCCGGAACACTGGCAGAGGCCAGGGATGAGTAGATAGACGAGCAGAGACTTGAGCCAGCAGCGGTGATTGCGAGTGAAGGGTTGATCTCCGGAGTAACAGTGGGGTTGAAGAAGGAGAGAAGAGTCGGGTCCGGGATGGGCGAGCCAGCGGCCGGGCCCGAGGTAGGGGTATTGGGGGAGACGATGAAGGATTGCAGGCTTCTGACGCAAGCCGGCACTGTTGTGGTTGGGCGGAACGGGTTGGAGATTGATAGGGTGCGGGTGCCGGTGGCGCTGATGAAGGTGTTGCTGGCATCGGCGCTGTCTGTGAGAATGATGGTGGATGTCTCGGTCACGATTTGCGGGGGCTCAAAAGACGATTCTTCTTGTCGTCCGTAGACGTGGGCCCGTTGGATGGGACCTGGATCGGCGGCGAGGGCGAGGGAGGCCGCCCCTGCTAGGAGGGGAAGAAGGGTAGTGGATGAGTGCATGTTGAGAGATATACTGTATCCCTATTCTTCGTAAAAAAAAAAAAAGTATGATAATCGTCTGGAGTAGTGCACCTGTCAAGGCTAAAAGAAAGTCAACCTTAAATACTGCAATATCCACATAAAGGAAGTCTAACAGCGACCGGCCCCGTTAAATATCACTGCCAGATGCCTGGTCATGCGGGGATTGCGTGGACTTTTCTCCATTTCAAGGAAGGGAACTTGTGCAAGGTGCCTGTTGGCAGTTCTCGGCAGGGGCTTAGCTTTCTCGGCTCCTGTGCCGGTGCCAATACAGGGGGTTGGGCTGCTGTCAAAGGTGATTGGGATGACGTTGATTTTCCTCGTGTGTGTTTACATGGCGTAGCACGTACCAGACTTGGGGTGATATACACTGTAATGTAGCATTGGGGGCCCGAAAGAGAACACAATGCAGGCGGCCTGACCAAAATATTTGAGATGCAAACGTTCATGGGGTGGTTCGGATATCAGTTAATAACTGTGAAACCTCTCAGATGCATTTTCGGGTTTCTTAGGTAACAAACAGCTTCAGCAGAACCCGAGAGAGGGAAGCCAGATATTGACAACCTACAGCCATAGCACAAAGTCGAAGTTGACTGCACACTTTCACATCGTACAAACCCACCGGTTGATTGGCCTCCCATTTACATCATCCCCATAGCCCCCATCACGCCTCCCATGGCAGCCAAAACAGCAACCGTCACCCGTCCCGTCTCCATAGCTTGCATCGCACCAGCAGTCATGGTCGAACTCGTAGGCTCACTATCATCCTCCTCCTCTCCTCCCTCTGCAGCGGTCTCATCTGCACCGGTGCTAGTCTCCGTCGCTTCCCTTGTCTGAGTGCTGGTAGAGGGCACCACGGTCCCAGTCAGAACCGTTGTGCTGACCGTCTCGGCGCCCGGTACGTTCCACGACTGCGCAACCACAAAGGCCTTCTGCAGCGCCGTCTGGCACGAATCTGCGTCAGAAACAGCCAGCAACAGAAACTCTGCCTCGAGCTCCGGTACGTCCGCGCAGATGCTGGCCTGACGCGTAGCTTGCGGCGCGATGGACGCCTGCCAGCTCTGCCAGGGTCCTGGGGTGAACGTGGCAGAGGCTACTCTGCCCCAGGCGGACGAGCAGTAGTAATCTAGAATCGTCGTGGGCTGAGCGCCCAGCCGGCCGTTGCCGGTGCTGGTGAAGGCGTCGAGGATGACTTGCGGGGTGGAGGTGGGTTTGTTGGACACGAGGGCTTGGTAGTTGTAGGAGCACGCGGAGGATTTGAGGTCGTTGGCTACTGCCAGTGAGGTTGTTGTCGTCGATACCTGCCGGGCATCGTGGTTGGCTGCTGCGATGACGTTGCCGCTGAGGAGAAGCACAGCCCCTGCCAAGGAGAGAGTTGTTCTTCTATCGGTTGTCACCATGATGACTGCGTATCTCGAGGTTCAGTTGCTGGAGGTTGGATTGGATATTCAATCAGGTCGGGCCGAGAGGTAGTATCTCAAAGATGTGGAAGTGTAAAAAGTGTGGGATGCAACCTGATGATATATACTGCGTAGAAATCCGCGTGCTGACGCTAACATTATCGCGATGTAACGGTAGAAGTCTTGGTGTAGGAGGGGGCTGGCTTTGCTGTTATTGGAAGGTAAAGCATTGGCTCCAGACGTCGATCGTGGGCTGTGCTCTTGGAATAGGTATCGACACAAGGGCTTCCCGTTTTTGTGGCCCGAGCTTTATTGATCATTGACTGGTCTTTTTTCCATCTTACTGGTTCTAATCGTCTGATATGCGACGACTTGCACAGAGCAGACAAAGCACATAGCCTCGGAGGCCGCCGACGCAATAGACGTTGTGCACTGAAGAGACCGCAGATCTCGATGAGGTCCTGAAGGGCTATTGCCAACATCCTTCTACCCTTCTTCGAGGTTCTCGATGCTTCAAAATTGGTGTTGAAATTCCGATCAGCATTCTAGAGTACCGCAATGCCCCCGAGAACCCGACCCCCGCCACGGCCAGAGTACTAACCAGTACTGCCCCCGTCTCCCTTGGGCTATTTCTCTGTTGTAAGCGTGATGTCTCATTGGCCGTCACTCTAAAAGCTATGGATGGCCTTTCGTCGCCGAGTCAGGGCATTCAAAGTGCCGCTACGGCTCCGACAACTCCCATTCCCACCGCAACTGCAACCTTGAGCACATAGCCAGTCTCCCTTGGGCGTCCAGGCGCCATGGCTGCCGAAGAACTGCTTGAGACGGCTCCTCCCTGCTGTTGTCCATCTGCTGTCTGTGAAGCCTGATCCTCCGTGTCCCCTGAATTTCCAGTGCCAGTCGATGATGAGGTAGCAGAAGGTGCCGCAGTGCTCGTGATGGTCCCAGGCCCGACAATAGTGGTACGCTGCTCGCCCGACCCGGCTGTCGTGATCAACCCAAAGCCCAGCCTTGCGCCGAACTTGCATTCTTCAACGTCCGTAGCAACAAGAATAATCGCCTCTCCAGCCAAGAAGGTGCCGTCAGTGAAGGTACTACACGCCTTTGCCACGCGCATTCCCTCCTCATACGCGCTCACTTTCCAAGCACTCGAGGCTGCCCACCAACTGCTGAACGCGGGCTGAAGCGACGGAGGGGGCGTTTCGCGCACTTCATGGAGCTGGGTACACATCTCGGCGCCATCGTAGACGGTTTTGGAAGTAGCAATGCTCAACCGCGGGTAGAAGGCTCCGGCTCGGGGGACTGGTGTAGGCGAGCTTTTCAGTAGTGCCCGGTAGCTACTGGCGCAGCTCGCGAGACGGCCATACTCGGGATCGTCTTCGAAGTCCCGCCTTTCTTCACGCGCCGCGATTTCGGCTATCGGGTTGACTGTTGGTGACGGATCTGTGGACGGTTCGGGCCCCGGCTGGGCGAGAGCGAGAGAGACACTCGCTACGAGGGCAAATAAGGAAGGACGCATTTTGGGGTGACGAACGAACGTGGTACAAACGAGTGTGATTGGTAAGTTGGATAGTAACGACTGTGAGCTTCCTGCGAGACGAAGAGGGGATAAGAAGGTAAAGAATCGTTTGGCATTTGTGGTTCGCGATCTCTGGGTGCCTAAATGCCAAGCGACAACAAATTTCCGCCCCCTGTCAGCGATGAAGCACAAGTTCCTAACAGCATATGCGAGCTTACGGTGATCTGTGACGCGTAGAACCCTAACCCCATAAGTCCCTCTTATGCTGATCTTGAAGCCCACCGTGAAGTACGAATAGTGTGTCGTCGATGATGCCACGGACAATCTTGATTCGAGCTAGGGTTCCCCCGGGATAGTCTTCGTCGCGAATTCTATATGAGCGTAAAGTATTTGGTCGTAATGTTGAGTCCAGATCGAAAATAGCTTAGTGGTACGTGCAACCGGCGAGAGGGCTGAAGAGCACCATTGCAACTCCTGTGACCGGGCTTCCGATGACCAAAGTATACCTCTGATACTCTTCGAGTGTTGGCGGTTCTACTGCGGTAGCGTATGGTGGTATGTTGGCTCTGAACGATCAGATACGATGAATAGTCGAACTCGTGGGAATATAGATGTGAAAACAGCTGTGCAGGCGACGAGTGACGCCAAGGGTCGACAGAGACTAGACTAGCATGTGGCATGTTGGATGGCAAAGAAAAGAAAAGCAAAAAGGAAGAGAAACCCATCAGAGATGGAAAAAGGAAACCCAGACCCAGGAATTGAACCCAGGAGACTCGGCCCCCATGTGGCGAAGAGAAAGAAAATCATGGAGGCAGAAGCTGACCAATACGCCACCCTGAGTGATATAGTACCCAGAAGAGGACCTTCATAATAGTACCAGAAGGTGTGCCGGCGGTGCGTGGAACCGCATTGAGGACGGCCGGAGCCAGTGGGGTGGTGGTGGATAGCAGCGGAAGCGCATTGAAGGACGGCCAGAGCCAGGTTCAGGGCAGCTGACGACAAACAGACTGAGCGCTCCGAGCTCTGAGAATATGCATCCAGGCCCTGTTTCCCGAAAATGACAGTGATCCTGGCACCGGGTTCCCCTGTGGAGTGGGTTGACTCATTCTTTGTTCTTTGTTTACATTCCATCTCCTCGAACAACTCACACCCAACATGGATGCGGTTATGATGACCATCCTGTGAATCATCATCTGGGTACAATGCGTTTACCACTGTTGTGATTCATCCCCCCGTGCGGACGATATCGAGTGCACTCGAGGATGACTTTCACTTCAACTCTCTTCTCCCATATCAGATAGACTCAACATCGCCCTTCGGTCTTTATCGTCCTACATGGGCGGCCATCCTCCTTAGGATGCGTTCGGTTTTCGCTCGTCAACATTCAACTGTAGTTCGTCGCAGGACTTGTCACACGGGCCTACGATCCAGTGCCCCGGGACAAGTACACACCTCAACCAACACTGGCCTAACGGTATGCTCAGGAACAAGATATCTGGGCC
>MU864666.1:0-14905 GCA_033296905.1 Podospora australis
AGTTCTTGACAGACCAAAGCCACCCAGAGGAATGTGTCGTTTGCGTTGCGGGACAAGTGGTGTTGAACAGCGTTCTTTGTTCTGTCGTCGTACCTATTTAGCTGCGCTAGTTCAACCATCTTATGCTGAATATATGTGCTGACAGCGGAGGAGAGAGACTCTTTGATCTTCCCGTGGCCGCCTTCAGTGGAAACCATTATTCCCTGACGGTTGGGGACTATCATATGAGTTGAATGAATTGGAGTCAACTGTATCGCTATCTTCCCCTCTCCATGTGTAATAAGGCCTCGGAATACCTTCTGTTTGCCACAAGCGCGAGGCGCGGGGCGCCAGGGGACGTGTGGGCGTTGGGCGTGACCATGCTATACGTGCCAGGGAAGATTGGCCTTCCGGAGCGGACGGTAGCACACTGGCAGATCGCCGAGGTTCGCGACAAGACGGGGCAGGCGTACAGGCAGATGATGGCCTGGGTGGATTCGGTAGCGGGAATTAGAGAACGATTGGATCGTGAGGATGCGGTCGAGGGACTAGTGTGCCAGATGTTGGAAGAGGCCCCGAACTCGCGCGTCCGAGCTGAGCGGGCTTCGGCTTTGATAGAGAGTGCGGCGAGGAGGCAATTTTGATTGAGGGGTAGGGCAAGGAAATTTCACCGGGTTGGGATCGATATGAAACGGGTTGGCTATATCTTTTTCCCGCCGGATGATTCGAGCCAGGTGCATTGCACTCTTGTAGGGACACTGTCACGCTTTCTCCAACATGATCTCCAAGTACTTACTGGTACCTTCAGAAACCTTCACCGCCGAGGGATTAAGCTGCTTCCAGGGAACCCTCATGCCGATAATACGCCTGCATCGACAGATAGTGCTTGGCTAGGTGGTGAACACTCGACGCCAGAAAGTTGCCCTTTGATCCGCGGAGTAATGAAACACGGCGCTCTCAAGATCCAGTACCTTTATTTTGCCATCCACAAGTTGAAAGTTTGACAAGTTGGCGTCATCTTGATGCACGTCAAAGGCGTGGAGTGCTTGGTAGCATAGCTGCAGCAAACTTGACAGCTCCTCCAAGGTCATGGTTGCGCCCTCGGGAGCGGACAGCGAGATGCCTCCCAAATACTCGAGAAGCATAGCCCTTGTTCCGTTGTAGCGCAGAACGCCGTAAAACTTGGGAATGATGGCACCCTGTAGGGGGTTGAGCCGTTGATACACCTTGACTTCGATGTCAAAATATTCCTCCATGATTTCTTGGTCTTCGCCGGGTTTCTGTGTCTTCAGTATAGCACGGCCAGGAAGGAACCACTCCGGAAAGACAGCTTGAATCCAGGACTGAGCAAATGCGGGGAGGAGCTGGATAGCGGATGTGAAGAAGCTAGCCATCGTCGACGGGCAGATCCGGAGTCCCAAGACGTGGGGGATGCAGGTCGGAAATCTGAGAAGCATGCGCAGAGACGTAACGGGTACGGAACCAGAAATGCTTGCCCCCGTGGTGTCATATTAGCATGGGCCGAGGAGGAAATCCCGCAATGCGACACTTACAACAAGTTTTGTCGGCGGCTCGCGTGGAGCCATCGCTAGTCGAGCTGCTGAAAGCCGGTAGCGCTCTGGCTCCCCATGACGTCGGTACCTGGAGAGCTGAATCTCGGATTGCGAGCTGGTGAGGGCGGGCGCGAAACATGGTCGACGCGAATGTCGTCTTCGGCCTCCATTGTGCAAGACTGGTTGGTGTGTGATGTTTGGTATGGAGCTGGATGGGCCTGGCTTCAGCCTTCAAGTCGTTGCAGCAGATTGCGGTCAGCAAAGCACATTTTAAGTCGTCCTTGTCTGTTTAATCTTGCTGAGTGCACGTGATTGTCACGTGCAACATGCCTGTCGCAGCATGCAGGGAGGAGGGCTGAGACACTACGCAGCCGGGCGTTGCTGCCTGCCTGCACCCGTTAGGCTGTGAGCCAGCTGCCGCCTGCGAGACTGCGAGTGTTGTTGGGCAAGATGAAATAACTCGCGCAACGGGCGGGGTAAACCGTAACACGCGCTCACAGTCTTTTCCTTTTCCCTCGCGTCTCACACTCCCGTTTGCGGTCCTCCCTCTCCCAGTCTCACCCCGCGAGTCGGCAAATTCACAGGAACTGAGAAATAGTCCACCCTCGACTTGTAATCCTGAAATCCTGAATTTCGAAGTCCGAAGACTCCAAACCTCCAGCATAAACACCGGCCGACTGTCGTTGCAATGACTTCTGCCTACGATCTCATTGGCCAGCATCCCTCTAATACCCTCTATAACCCACGATTTGTGTCTTATACGGACAAAACATGGGCCTGGACATATCCACCGATGCAAAACCTCACAGCTCACACGACCATCGACAATGAGGGCACCGCCCACGCTTCTTTCGATCCGGCGTTTCTAGCTCTCGACAATGACGAAGAGAAACGTGCCAGCGAGCCTGCCCGTTCACCAAACGAGCGGTACTGGAGGCGCGAGACGGAGTCTGACGTGGAACATTGGTGGCACATAGAAGTCTCTGACATCGTGATGGCGGCGTGGGCCAGATATCCCGCCATCGTCCAGACCTGTCACACCAAGCCGCTGAGCGACATCACGATCTCGGAAAATGTGGACTCGACCTATGGCGTGTATATCGGCAACCAACGATATCCCGTGGCAATCGGCGAAATGAAGAGGAACCTGATCAACAAGGAGGATTGGCAGACTAACAGCTTGCGCGACGCACAACAGAAAATAGCGCGTGAGTTCCGCGGGTGAGTGACGTTTGTGTACCTGCCTGGTGTTGATTGACTCGAGTACAGTCTTGTATTGGGTCAGGGTCTCGTATCAAATCATTCTAACTGTCGAGTTGACCAGGTATGCTGACAAGTATCAGTGTCCTCAAGTCTTCTGCTGGGACGGCCGATATTTGTTGATGCTCCAGTTTCGGGCCCGTAAGCCCGAACATATCAGGAACGCAGACTGCCCAATCGACTGCTGGGTCATCCCCGTCGAGGGTTCTACGTGTACCTTGCGGTACGCACTCTACAGACTCATGGTCCAATGTGGCCGATCTCATGGGCGAGGAAGTTGGCCTGGTTCTTTTATGCTGCTTGGCGAAGGCCAAGGCATAGATGTAAAGCGTGCGGCTGTTAGGATCTCCGGCGTTGGGAAAGAAGGCCTCGGCGAGCGCGTTTTTGTTGCCGTTGTTGGGAAGACTTTTGTAGACCACCCGGAAGGTGGCCCAGCTGCCGCGCGGCACTTCCTGGAAGGAGACCCCGATGTTTTTCCACTTGGAGATCGCTTTGGCGAGTTGGGAGGCTGTGAATCGACCTCCTCCTCACCCCAGGTGTGAGAAAAATGGTGTAGGGCGGGATGGTAGGGGGCAAGATCCTTTGATTCTGGAACTTGACGATGTGGAGCTTGGTGGTGTGGAGGAGACGCATTTCTGGGTTCTGCCAGCAGGTGGTAGATCGAAGACGGAGAGAGTTGAGCAGGAATTGCAAGCTGGGAGTGAAGTTGGGCTTTGTCACTCAGCCTGGCTTTGGGTTAGGCTTGCCCGACCAGCGTGTGCCCGACCGCCCGCCAATGGAAGGCTTTGTAGAGTTCGGATAGCCTGCTGCTTCCTGCCTTCCAAGATCTGCTGCCGTGCCTGCTGCCTGCCTGCGTATTTCTCTCTCTACTTTTCTACCATGCCAAAACCCAAAGACTGACTGGAATAGACGCAGACGCAAAGTTGACACGGAAAGCGGCGGCTGGCTCGCTTGCCTTTTGGTCGCCCCCGTGTTGTGGCGGTGCTGTTGGACGAATAGCGGCAAGATACCTCCTCTTTCGTTCGAGTCACAGGCACAGTCACTATAAGATGATTTCGGCCGACTTGGACGTCCCGGTAACACCAGCAACACGATCCTCCGTTTCTAATTGGAAGAACCTTGTGCACGAGGCACGCGTTTCAAGCGGCACAGGCCCAGCAGCGCTTCCCCAGCTTCGAAGCGCACGGGCGCCAAGTGGAGGGGGCTAGCGCCTTGGCAGACACTGGTGCGGCACGGGCGCGCCGCCCCAGACCCCCGAGTTCACAAATGTGGGTCTTGTAACCTTGCGACCGGGATTACTACTATGGTATGAGCGCGGCATCAACGGATGACACACGTGACTCCACTTCCTCGCCTCCATCGACGTTCTTTTCAGCCGTCATGTCCGACGTCCTCCACTCCAGCGTCTGCAGCCATCGAAAAACATTCATTTCATCTCAAAACCACTCCTAGAAGCGGTATTTCGACATATTGGCTTGTGCTCTTTGTAATGAGCGACCTGGCACGTCCGCCCGCAATACGGAACGGCTTTGCACCTCCCACACAGCATCAACTGCGCAGGAACCTTTCCGCAATTTGCGCATCGCACCAGTGCCGACAGCGAACCCCTCACATTGCCACTTCCGCTCTCCACAGCCGATAGCAAGTCCTCCGCTCTCTTTCTCGCCAATCTTAACACCCGTTGTTCGCCCAAGCTAACGTGCGCCGCAGCCCATGCGTTCCCTCCCGAAGGATAGACACCCTCCGCAAGTTGTTCTTCTAGCTTTTCCAGCTGCGTTCCGAAACTGTCTAGAAGACGACAGAACGATTCTACCAAAAACCGCAAGACTTCCGCTTCGTTCGAATCGCTGATCTTCTCATCCGTAGCATCGATTTGCTGAAGCGCTATGACACCGAGATCCGATTCGTTCATTCGCTGAATACGGAGGTATCGAAGGACATTTTTCGGTAGCGGATCGGTGAGAGTGAGGGAGATGGTACAGGTCGAATCGAGCCCAGCCGATACCCAGAGCTCATGCTTTTGCTCGAAAGACGGCGCATGAGGGTGCGTTGCAAGAACGAGATCATAGCTGTCGTTCGGATTACCGGGCACGACAAAGCCATAGAGACGCAAAAAGCGACTATTCGAAATGGGTCCATAACAGATAAAAACCTGGAAGAATCGTTCAGCGTAAACAAACTGGTATCTAGCATCAGAGAACAAGACGAACATACCTGATCTCCGGCTTCGTAATCTTTCCCCGCAAGGACAGAGAGATTTCCAGACGAGGCATCGTAGACATGACACGGCTTAACCTCGGACGAGTGGTTCAACATATCCGCGAAGGGCGCCAAAAGTCGAATCGAATTTCCATTGGGCAGGACAAAATCCATCGCACGACTCCACACGGTGCAGAGAGCCCACTTGTACTAAAACGAAGGGAAGAAGCGTTTAGCGGTTGAATTGCAACATCTATCACACGCGTATAACACCTACATCTTCGATGGTGAACTTGTCGAGTGGAAAAAGATCTCGATACTGTCCAAGCACTCGCACGACTAATGCCCGGTAATCGTCTTCGATCGATCGATCCAGCTGTTTCGTGATGGTGTACAGTGAAGTTCCGGCGCAAACTTCCAACTCCTCCTTCGCAAAGAAGATGCTCGAGGAGTAGCTCGTAGGGAACGCCGCCACATGGCTTCGCAGGCCTTCGTATCCCGACTCGCGAGATCGGATAAAGAGAATGTACGTAGCCAAAGTGTCTTCTACAGACAAGGGTGGCCGCGCAGAGCGCAGAGCTGGTCCAAGAAGGGGATCAGCGTATGCATGTTCGACCGTCCAGAGATTGCCACATGGAATGGTGAGAATCCTCTCTCCTTCCTTGAAACGCCGCAGTGTTCTGACACCGCGCCCGGTGACCGGGAAATCGGCAAGCTCCAGGTCGTCCAAGCCTACCGCTGCAGATAGTTTCAGCCAGCTTTCCATGGAATTGGGTCGAGAGAGAGTGGCCTGAAGAAGCATGGGGGAGAGAACTGTCAGTGGCCACTGCCAGATGGCATGAGTCATTTTTTTTTCGCTCGAGCACGAGCAAATATGCGTTGCCCCGCTTGCGACCGGAATAAAACCGGGCCGAAAGAGAAGAGTGGGTCAGAATCTTTCGTTTTTCTACCCTACCAACGCACCCTTTGACTTCAAGATTCAATCAGCGAACCCCGCCCCAGAACAAGGTCCTCCCCGGCGCAGAACCAACCCCTGGGTGCAAAAATAGCCGCCTTCGGCACACAATCACCATGTCGGCCATGGATATCGTTTCCACGGTGACCATCCTCATTAATTTGGGAATGGAAATCAAGAACCGACTGGACAAGATCAACGAAGCTGCCGAAGAGCTTCAACTGCTGACCGCCAAACTTGAAGTTTTGGTGGAGGTGTTTGGGGACCCCCAGAACGAGGACATCTTCAAGACCAATGTGCCACGGTTCGCGCCTTTCCTGATTGTCCTGAAAAGCATCACAGAGTCGTGCGAAGAATGCGCAAAGGCCTTGGACAACGCGACCAAGACAGACTCGCTTCGCAAGAAACTTGTCAACCGGGCGAAGGTCTTCAGCAGGATTCATGACCTTCTCGCGGAAATTCAACACAAGGCCGATCAACTTGAACGGGTATACAACACAGTGTGTCTTGTATTTCTCCAGGACATGAGGGTGAAAATGGGACGGACGAGTGGGACGGAAACTGTTGAATCCGCCGTCGTACAACAACCAACTATCCACGAAACCTTGCTTGACCTGGACCTCAGCACGGATTTTGCTAACATCGACCGGATGGTGGGAAGCCTCATGAAGGAATGTGAATACCTTCGGCGACGACTCCTGGAGGCTACGCTGTTTCCGGACACGTCGGCTGTTCAAAATTATCAAGCGCAGAACCCAGAAGCAGCATCATTTTGGAAGGATCGATTCCAAAAAGACGAACTCAACGCCTCGACTCTTCGCTACGAGGTAAGGACGCTCAAACTTATACCCCCCCCCACTACACCTCTTTCTTCCACGCCTTTTCTTTTCTCTCTCTTTTTTTAAAATTTTTTTTTCCAATACTGCCGCATCATACCGACATATCGCTCTCTTGACAGACGTTATATGTTTCTTGGGCACGCTTCGTACATGAGGTAGAAACGTCTTTTGTGCTCAAGAAGATACCGACTGGAAAAATTGAAAGCTGGAACATCGACCTCGTTCGCGAGAAAGGATCTCGCTATTACGTCGATCAAAGCGGCACGCGTCGTCTTTCCACAATCCGGCCTCTCTGGCTCCCGGCTCTTCGGTCTGCTCTCGATCCGCTAAACAAGGGTTACGTCAAGCCTCACGACTATTTCAAGCTTCTTCACAACTCCTCCTTGTCTGACACGCTGAGAAGATTGGCCCTCGAAAACGCAGGCTACGGTACACTTGTCGAATGTGAAAGGGCATCTGGGGATCTTCCCTTGCCGGCGGTAATTGAGACCCCTTCTGATCACGTCGGCTGGATCTCTGCTCAAATCGTGGCCGTTCCAACACCTGATGAACTTGGAATCGTTACGGAACGAGAGGTCATGGAAGCAAGCAGCGACGCCCTCTTTGCTTACTTCAGCGATACTGCCCAAGACGTGCACGTTTACGTACGCTACCTTCAGACCGGTCAAATTGAGCGTACAAGTCTCTCGACGCGAGTTCGTCCGATCGGGGGCATTTCTCTCGGCGCTGCATTATCTATCCGGCATGAGCTGGAATCAGGCGATCATGCCTGGAGCAAGGACCTTCGCATCACCGAGTTCAAGGCATGTTACGGGGGGCGGTACATCATTACGGCGGGTGTGGGTTCGGCTGCAATTGTGTTTTTCACGAGGCCGCTCAAGAATTCCTTCGACAAGATGCTACGCGATGACGACAACCCCTCAAGTTCTACCATACCGGAATTTGAGTGTACGCTTCTGGGGCCATCGAAGGAATTCATCCACCCACCGAAAGTTGGCGAAAAGGTTCAGGTACGTATTAATCCTGACAGACCACCGCGTAGTACTTTTATTGAGATGCAATTGTGATTTGGCCAGATCGAGTCCGACGGACTTTGGTACGATTCGAGAGTCACGGTAGTGGACGGCGATGAGATAGAGTATATCGACTGGGAGCAAGTTCCAACCGATATTACAGAAGCTCAGGACGATAGTAAAGGGGATGAGAAAGAGAGTGGCAGCTTTTTTTCCTTCTCCGATGAGCAGTTGACGCAACTCGGAAAGGGAACGCGGCGGCTGTGGCGACCATGGAGAGACAACAGAATGTCCAACGTTCGACCTTATCGCTGCTTCCATATCGGCGACTCTATCGAGGCACCCGTCATGTACCCGGATTTCCGATACCATTACCATGTTATCGACAACTCGGAACTCTACCTTCCTGCTCGAATCGTTGATATCCAGGGCGACCAGTATGTGATCGAGTTCAGTCCGGCGCTTTCGGTTCATTTGTGGTGGCCAGGCAGAATGCCTAAAGGTGAACAAATAGACCTAGTGCCGGGATCAGGCATTAAGGCAGAAAACCCGTTCGACTTTAATCGCGTGACGGTAGGCATGGATCGGGTACGTCCTTTCTCTGCGGGGCCACGACCGGTTCTGGGTGTTCAGTCAGCGAAGCCGTCCGGGTGGAGTTCGTTTCAGGGCGTTCGTCTCTCCAATCTTGACGATCTTTTGGAGCGGGGTCTTTGGGACAACGACCGCGATAGCCAGCGAACGTGAACTACATGGGTTTGGGAGGTCTGGACGCCGCGCGGGAGCAGCGCCGGGTGTGGGGGCACCTTGCTGGGAAGGCGGTTGCGGCGCTGCCGGACTCGGGGTCCGATGTCATGGTCGTGTCTGGGGAGTATGCGCGGAAGAGGGGTTTTGAGGTGGACAGGGGAGGTGTGGGAGGGGTGATGGTGGGGTTTGCGGATGGGTCGACGGCGTGGACGGAGGGGGCGGTCATGGGGTTCGAGTGGGAATTTGGAGGCGCCGGTGGGAGGACGGTGGCGTCGGGGGCCTGAGAACACTGAAGTGCGGTTGTTTGGTGGGCAAGGGGTTTTGGTTTCTTTTACCCAGTCACTCGCTTCCCGTCGATTACCCTCCTTTTCGTTCGTTTACCGTAGTCACTCGAATTTCGGTACGTTTTTGGCTTCCGTCGAGGCAATGTGCTCACAACGCCTTCTCCTTGGCCTTCGATACTTGAACTCGGTGAGCGGCCGGGCACGGGAGGCGTGGTTCGCCTAGCCCTCCGGGGCTGGCCACCCCCTCAACTTGCTGTGGATTTGGAAAAGCGCCAAGTGGTATCGATGACATTACGTCAATGGCGAAAACGAAGTGACATTAATTTGTATAAAGCAGTCATATCTTCCAGGCCCTTTATTTAAAGCAGAGCTAGCAAAAAAATTGGGCTCTTTCACAAATCGCTGGAAGAGCGCCTCGGCCAATCGTTTAGGTGGGCCTAGTGGCGTCGGCGCGGATTATTCCCACTTGCCAGGGGGCGGATCATTGCTGAATCCTGTGATCACGGGAGCGATGGAATGGTCAACCTTGTGACGGGTGTATGATGTTCGTGGTTGCGCTCCTCGATGTTGAGATGAAACGTCGGGCGATTTCAAGCACTAGAGGCGTTCGGTTTGGGAGTGATGACAGCGCTCGCTGGCGCCAAGACCGGACCCACTGTGGACGCAGCCAGCTGCGTCCGTAGTGGGTCCTGTCCGTTACTCCAATAGTTTCTCTCTTTCCGGGGATAGCAGGTGCCGATGACGTACACGAGACCCGGAAAGATGCCCGACATGGCTGCGCCGAGCAGGACACGCAGGTCAAGGCACCTCATTCGCTATCCAAGAACATGGAGTTAGGCAAAAGTATGCTTGGTCGGCTCGGCCGTCCAAGCCTTTACTTTTTCTACCCATCCGCCAACTTCCTGCTCTCGCGAGCGGGGGAATGCGTGCATTTGTACGTTCAAGGTCGCGCTGGGCTTGATGTTTTCTGATCGGGTGGAGCGACCCGTCAAGAAGCAACCATGCCTTTTCCACCCCACTTTCCACTCTGGAGAGGCCCGACGCCGCGGCCCGTCCCGCGCCACGCAAGGATACGCTAAGCCCACAAAGTCACGTGACTAGAACCACGTGTTCGCCTCTGGGCATGCCGATAGAGACAGTAGGAGGCTGTGAGCCATGGGATCCACAAAATCTCAGACAGTATCTACACTAACCCGCCCATGAAGACGCTCATACTCGTCAAGCGCCTTCGTCTCTGCTTCTCGTAAGGCTCCCATGTTTCCTCTCCACCTTTCCACCTCACAAGCAGTTTCGGGCCACCGTCATCCGGTCCCCTATATGCAAGGTTATGGATGGTTACCTTGCCCGAGCGATGAAGGAAAACAGAATCCATTGGCAAGTGGAGGCAACCGTTGCTAGTTCGCAACCAGCCCGCCAGCGAACTCGAGCTAGCAAAAGCCGAGCCGCGCCTTCAGCCATAGATTTCAAGAATCAAATGGCTTGCGAATACCTAGCCACGCGCCAAATGCCCACCAGGCGTTTAATTCCCAGTGCCGCAATGCCAAGCGGCCGCAATTCCGGGTGTCGGCTTCGGAGAAATCGTACTATGAACCAACCTGTGAGCGGCAGGATCGCTCCCAACTAAAGCCGTGTCCGGTGCAGGGAGACGTATGTCCTCAAGGCCAGACATCTCGCCCCGTCTTCGAGGACCGTTTCTGCGACGACCTCTTTTTGTCTGTCGGGTCCGTGGACGTCGGTGCTGAATTCGGCGCCGTGCTCGAGGAGCTGCCGCACGATCTCGGTATACCCTCTAGCAGAAGCGGCATACAGCGCGTTGTCGAAGTGGTCGCCCTGCGCGTTGACATCGGCACCGTGTTCGAGGAGCTGCCGCACGATCTTAGCGTACCCTCTAGTAGAAGCGGCCTGTAGCGCGTTGCTGTCGCGCCGGCCCTGCGCGTTGACGTCGGCGCCGCCCTCGAGGAGCTGCTGTACGATCTTGGTATATCCTTCAGCAGAAGCGGCATTTAGCGCGTTGCCGAAGTGCCCGCCCTGCGCGTTGACGTCGGCGCCGTGTTCGAGGAGCTGCCGCACGATCTCGGTATATCTTTTAACAGAAGCGGCATACAGCGCGTTGCCGAAGTGCCCGCCCTCCATGTTGACGTCGGCGCCGTGTTCGAGGAGCTGCCGCACGATCCCGGCGTGTCCTCTAGATCGGCCGGCACCTCCTCCAGCACTTTGCGCATAGCTTCCAGACGGCCCTCGTCGTAGGCTTGTTGAGCAGAGACACCACAATGACGACCCACATAAAGATGCCGCCTGCCTTCTCTGGGACCTTGGCCTTGATGTCGTCATCGTGTCACTCCAGCTTTTGTGCGATATATGTAGCGATGTCTCTTCCATGTTCTTTGCTCGCCTCCACGGTCAACGCCAAAGTCTTCCTCATGCTGACGTTGGGATAATGACGGCTGGAGAGGCAGATCCTCAGCGTGACACCAGCTCGGACGGCATCCTCGCTCAAGGATTCAAGAAAACCGACAACATATTGAACATCTCGGTCGGCGCACTCGTAAAGCGCGTCGACGAGGAGGAGGGTCTTCGACTGCCGCTTGTTGATGATCGAGCGTATGAAGTCCTCCAGCTGTGCTTGTGGCCATACCGACTCCCCTTCCTTAAACACCCTCTGCTTCTCGTAGATGGTGCGGAAACGTTCGTACAGCGTGTCGTCCTTGTCGAGTAGCTGGTATACGATTGACTGCAGCATGCCCAGAGGTGTCTTCTCGAGAATCTCGCCTCGAGCGTTGAAGAAATACGCCACGATCAGGTGGTCAGCGGAGAGCTCCTCGCAGCGGTGTAGAGCATGCTTCATGAGGGTCGATTTGCCCGCGCCCGGCTTGCCCTTGATCCAGAGCACGCCATTGTGGGATGATAGGTCGATGCGGTCACGCCACTTCTGGAACTGGGTGGTGCTGAACAGCCAGTCACATGTACCTTGATAGGCAGCGGCTATGTCGTGCAGCCGAGCGTCGATGTCGCGGAAGCCGAGAGAGCGGAGGCAGGCTATGCCCGTCAGTCGTCAGTCTTGCAGCGGCCTCCTCGGGCGAAGGGTGTCCAGATGTGATGGGAGTGTGGGATGGCAGTACCGATAATGGCAGCACGAACCTGCTTTTTCCACGGTGATGTATGTGGGAGTCCGATCAAATGTTCTGGACGAAGGCGGAAGCCCCTCCAGAAGTTCCCTCGCGTAAGCGGCTGCAGTTGCAGCTGCATAATCCTGCCACTCTTTGTTTTTGTGGGAATCCGAGTAGTCACAAATCCCGCGAATCGGCAAGCACTGAAGGTTATCCATCATGCCGGCTGCCTCCATCTCAAAGCACAGCGCCGAAAGCCTCTGCGCAATGTCATCCCGTGCGTTCCCGTCCTTCATAACCCTGTTTCCCGAAGCGATGACTCCGTAATGGATCCTGGGTTCGCCAGAGAGCCGTGCGCCTCGTGGTTGCAGCTTTTCTGGGTCGCAGTCAATACATGTTGGCGCACCAGGAGGGTGTTCATATGACGCTTGGAAAAGACGATCGGGGTGGCTTGGGCGCAGGATGTTCGGGAGTCGGCTTCGCAGGATGCTTGCCATTTGACTGCTGGAACGGTGCGGCCCATGCTTCGATCGTAGCGCGGACACAGCCGAGTTCAGCAGCCACGCAGGAGTCTTCGCCTCGGCCGTTCCTTGGAACAAGCCGCCCACAGTCGCCTTGCCCATATCATACTGGATTACTTTCGTGCCGACGACACGACATCGCCCAGGTACAAGTCGGTCTGGCTGGGGGATCCGCCGCGATGCCGACCATCAAGGTAGCGCGGATGCTCGGAAAACTTCGCTTCAAGTTTGTCGCGACGATTGCGGCGTTGTTCGTTCCGTACTGTCCCGGCAAGCATGTCATGACGACGTTGTGCTGGTCGATGCGTCCGAGCACATAGACGTTCTCGTCGCCGGCTTGGTTGGGTGTCAGTGGATGTTCCTCGTCCAGCATGGCACGCGATGCCGCCAGTTCTAAGGGAAGTGCACAGATCCAGGCGATTGTGTAATCTCCATGCACAAGTGGAGAGTGCGCATCGTGGTTTGGGTAAATGCCGCCGTTGGAGGCGGTGTCGAAGGTTCTTGGCCGCTTCGGAAGGCTCGCAGACGGCTCTCCATCTTGGTACGTCGGTTCGGATTCCTGGCAGGGCGCTTGCATCAGCGACGATCGCGAAAGTCGGTCGGAAGTGATCGGGGGCGGCAGAGGCTGGGGCAGAGGACCGTCAGACCTGACAGCTTGGAGCAATAATGGGAGGCGGTTCATTGTGGTGCGGGCGTGCGGCTGACCATCTCGAGAGAGGCAGCCGAGCAGGCGAGTGGCATCACGTGCGGCATCAGGTCCTCAGGGCGAGCAAAGGGACTTGTCGCTTTGGAGAGCGGGGAAGGGGTGAGCTGGTGTTCGTCAATGATACCGAAGACCTGTTCTCCTCTGGACTACCCAGTACGGGTCAACCCATCCGACTTGGGTATTTCCCTCCGGGAATTCACCCAAGTCACAAAGGATGGCAGTCCACTCCGCCATTTGTCCTCTGACTTCCTCCTCTCTGTTCTGTAGGGCGTGGACCTGGGTTGATGGCGAGTCCTCGCGCCGTCCTGGCCTCGAGGATTAGCCGTCGCGCAACGTCTACATGTCACACGGGCCTACTACCCAGTATCCCGGGACAGTACACACGTCAACCAACACTGGCCCAGCGGTATGCCCAGGCCCAGGATATATGGGCACGGCAATCAACGGAGCCAACCGGAGCCTACCGGAGGCAGCTCGGGGACCACCATGAGGGCAGGACCGGGATGTTGATATGGAACGATTGGACTAAGGACCTAGACGAGCTGCAAGGAGGTTGCAGAACAGGAATCATATGTATCTACTACTGGTGGAATCAGTGGCCAGGTGACCGAAGATGGTGCCCGACCCAGGCAGATAGATAAGACAGGCCGAAGGACGGAAGTCCTGAAGGATGAAGAAAGACGGAAGAGCCCAGGAAGAGCCCAGGAAGGTCCTGGGAAGCCAGACGACTATAAGTAGGCCTTGCGATCTCAATCCAGATTGTAAGAAGACAAGGACCTTGAGTCCATAACAGATTATTATACTGAATTGAACCATCTGTTCCAAGCCGAGAAACTCCCCTTGTCACACTACACGCCGCTTCAGATCCCGTATGGTCTCTGTTCTTTGCTGGTGACGGGATCCCTCGTGTATTCCCATCAATTGTTCCCATGCGGACTGCGATCCCCGGTTAGCCCGGCGGATCATTTCCGTAGCGGTGACGTCCTCTCCTTCCGAGTCTACCATCAGGGTCTCGCCTTCCGTCCTGATCATCCGCTCGAGATCTTGCTGGACCTGGATCCGAAGTCTTTGTCCTATGATCTGGTTGTAGGCTGGTCCTGGTTCGCTTGTGATCGTGATGGTCTCGGGAAGGAGTTCCGGCATGGAAGAGTGCGTGGTCGAACTGGTATCGTCCGTCCCGGCTTCCCTCCAAGTTCTTCCCTCCGCTTCCTCCCGTGCCTCGTTAATTGTGGCTTCTTGGGCCGCGATGAACGCCGTGTCCATGTCTTCCGCCCACTGCTCTTCCCCCGACCAGTCCGTCCTTTCGATAGCGGCGACCTCCTTGATCCTTTCGCCTTTCGTGATCGTAGCGACTTTTCGAATCGGGCGAGAACGCTACCGACCTGACGTTACTATAATGTCCCTCGAGCGTCTGCGTACATGACCCCGTGGCCGCATCCCAGATCTTGATGGTGTAGTCGTCTGATCCCGACGCAACCCACTTCGAATCGGGCGAGAACGCTACCGACCAGACCCAAGAGCCATGCCCCTCGAGCGTCTGCTACATGACCCCGTGGCAGCATCCCAGATCTTGATGGTGTTGTCGTCTGATCCTGACGCAACCCACTTCGAATCGGGCGAGAACGCTACCGACCGGACCCCGTAGCCATCTCCCTCGAGCGTCTGCCGGCACGCATTCCAATTATCCTCTACCATTGGCCCCGAAGTAATCCACTTCCGTTCTTCCTGCGTAAATAGGCCTCTTG
>MU864667.1:0-14773 GCA_033296905.1 Podospora australis
CTGTCAACAACAGGTTGTTCTAACAAAGAGCTACTGAAAGTAGATTGTAGACAAATGAACTGTATTGCTTGCGTGAGGAATCAGATTCCTCGGGATGGAGAGTGCCCAGCACTCTTCCTACTTATAGAAAGCTATCTACACATATCTTCAAAGTATCTTGTACCCTGCTCGCTATTCTCGCTCGTCTTGGCAGCGAGCATAGCGAGCACCTTCTGAATGGGCCCATGGGGATGCGGGTCTTACCGTGCCTAACTTAATGATTGGACGGGCTCTCCTGGTGCTTCACGGGCCGCCCGCGGTCCGTGTGTAGGGGAGAATTACGCTCAGGGCGTAACAACAAGCTAGCCGCCACTTTTCAGCCCAACCCCCCCGCTTTGTGTAACCTGGTGAGAGCCTGATTTCCTCCCTGTCCACCAGTGATCTGTCCTTCACGTTCCTCCCGACTTTGCTTCAAGCTTTGTTACCTTGTGCAGTTTCACTTTAGCATCTCTCATTGCACACCAACAACATTGGCACCTTCCCCTCCACTCGGGATTGCACGCCAGCCATGTCAGACCCCCAGAAGTACACGGTCGGCTGGATCTGCGCCATCACAACCGAATCCGTAGCAGCCCGGGCCTTCCTCGACGAAGAACACGACGGCCCTTGCCAAATCGCAAAGCACGACAACAACAGTTATGTCCTAGGCAAGATTGGTAGCCATAATGTTGTCATTGCCGTTCTGCCTGATGCAGAATACGGCATAGCGTCCGCGGCGGCAGTAGCTCGAGACATGCTCAACAGTTTCCCGAACGTGCGCATCGGATTGATGGTCGGCATTGGAGGCGGTGCGCCTACCGAGAAGCATGATGTCCGACTCGGGGATATCGTAGTCAGCAGTGGCGATGGCAGAAAAGGTGGCGTGTTCCAGTACGATTTTGGCAAGACCATTCAGAATCAGTCGTTTCAAGAGACGGGATTCTTGAACCAGCCACCCATGGCGCTGCGGACGGCTGTGAGCACGCTCAGAGGTACCTACGAGTTGAAGGGCCACAAGCTTGTCGAGAATGTGGATGTGGCGTTGAAGAAGATCAAGAAGCGAAAGAAGTACACACGGCCTCCTCCAGCAAGCGATAGGCTCTACAAATTCGACATTGTGCATCCTCCCCACTTGCCTGACTGCTGCGACGTCACGTGCGGCAATGATGAGGCCGTCCTCGTGGTCCGAGGCGCACGAGATGAAGAGGACGACGATCCCGCGATTCACTACGGATTGATTGCCAGCGCAAACCAACTAATGAAGGATGCGTGTATCCGGGATAAGTTGGCAAATGACAAGGGCGTCCTTTGCTTCGAGATGGAGGCGGCCGGCCTGATGAACCACTTCCCATGCCTGGTGATCCGCGGCATCTGTGACTACTCGGACTCGCATAAGAACAAGGAGTGGCAGGGCTTTGCCGCCATGATGGCGGCGGCGTATGCGAAAGATCTCCTGCATCAGATCTCGCCCAATAAAGTCGAGGAAGAGCGGCGGATCGGCGAAGTACTTAGTTCGGGTCAGTAGTGCAGTTCTAATTCATAGAATATTATCTAACCATAAATAACTAGTGGAAGAAGAACTGCAACATAGCAGGCCCAAAATAAGCGACATCCATATGGGAGTTCACAGTCTTAAGTCAGACAGTTATCTTAATAAACTCAAGACATGGCTTTCGCCTCCTGATCCCTCGACGAATCGTAATGCGGCAAAGGAAAAGCGGCAGGAAGGCACTGGGAACTGGTTCGTCACCAGCAAGGCTTTCCTCGAATGGAAATCGGGGTTGCGCCAGCATTTGTGGTTACACGGTTTGACTGGCTGCGGCAAGACGGTGCTCACCTCGACAATCCTTGACTATTTGTATGACGCACGACCTAGCTCGTGTGTTTGCCTCGATTTCTTCTTCGACTTCCGCGACAAAGACAAGCAACACCTGGACAACCTGCTACGCTTGCTTGCTCTCCAGTTGTATTTACAGTGTGCCGATGCACGGAAAGACCTTGACACTCTCTTTACGTCGTGCGATGACGGCCGGAAGCAACCAACGACCGTGTCACTGTCTAGCACCGTTCATGGAATGATGAAGCATCCCAAGAAGCTTCAGATCATCCTAGATGCGCTTGATGAGTGCGTCACCAGAGCCGAATTGCTTAACTGGATGAAAAGACTGGTCCGCCCTGATCTCAAGCATATTCAACTCATTGCCACAAGTAGACAAGAAGAGGAGATTGAATCTAGTCTAGGCGAATGGATTCACAAAGACAATAGGATCCCAATTGACAGCGATTCCATTAAGGAGGATATCCACTCCTACGTCAAAGCGAGGCTGCAGAGCAGCGAAGACTTTCAGAAAAGATGGGCCTCGAAGCCCTCGGTATTGGAAGAGGTCGAATCCGCGATTGGAGGAAAGGCTGATGGAATGTAGGTCGCAGCAGTTTCTTTCCCTTTACGTCACGAGCACAGCACTGTCGGACGCACACACTCACTCCTCGAATAGGTTCAGATGGGCAGCGTGCCAACTTGACACTGTTGAGGGTTGTCTGGATTACGGCGAGCTCAAAAGCGCCCTTTGTGCTCTGCCGCGAGATCTGGACGAAACTTATTCCCGAATTCTTGCGGGTATTCCAGACGGCCGGAGAGAAAAGGCGATTCGAATTCTCCAATTTCTAACCTACTCTGAACGGCCTTTGACTGTCCAAGAAGCGGTGGACGCAATAGTAATCCCGCTCGACGCCCATCGCCAGTTTGACCCAGATTATCGATTGCCATGTCCCAACGAAATCGCAAGGTTCTGTCCAAGCCTAGTGTCTCTCGTCAAAAGACAGTTCGGGGAGGAGACAGTGACTGAGCTTGAGTTGGCCCATTTTTCGGTCAAAGAGTATCTGACATCTAAGAACACTCCGGAGCCGTTCCGATGCAAACTTTCCGAACCAGACGCGAGGAGTTGCATAACAAGATGCTGCCTAACTTACCTTTCTTGTTTGAGGATAGAAGAGCCAATCGACAAGGTTAGGGCGCAATTCCCATTAACACAATACTCGGCAATGTATTGGATGGACCACGCCAAACATGTAGAGACTGTGGATAATACGACAGTAGCCATCATAGATTTTTTCAAAGACCACGCTGCATTTACAATATGGCGTTGTCTATTCAACCCTGAACAGCCATGGGATAAGTACCCAACAAAAAATACCGGATATCCGCTTTATTTCGCATCATTGAAGGGGCTCAAATTCACTACACGGATGCTGCTGGAGAAGGGTGCAGATGTTAATGCACAGAGTGGCATCTATGGCAACGCTCTCCAGGCCGCTTCCTCTGAAGGCCACACGGAGATCGCCCGGATGCTGCTGGAGAAGGGTGCAGATGTTAATCCACAGGGTGGCGTCTATGGCAACGCTCTCTATGCCGCTTCCTCTGAAGGCCACACGGAGATCGCCCGGATGCTGCTGGAGAAGGGTGCAGATGTTAATCCACAGGGTGGCGTCTATGGCAACGCTCTCTATGCCGCTTCCTCTAGAGGCCATAAAGAGATCGCCCGGATGCTGCTGGAGAAGGGTGCAGATGTTAATGCACAGGGTGGCTTCTCTGGCAACGCTCTCTATGCCGCTTCCTCTAGAGGCCACAAAGAGATCGCCCGGATGCTGCTGGAGAAGGGTGCAGATGTTAATGCACAGGGTGGCTTCTCTGGCAACGCTCTCTATGCCGCTTCCTCTGAAGGCCACACGGAGATCGCCCGGATGCTGCTGGAGAAGAGTGCAGATGTTAATGCACAGGGTGGCGAGTATGGCAACGCTCTCTATGCCGCTTCCTCTGAAGGCCACAAAGAGATCGCCCGGATGCTGCTGGAGAAGAGTGCAGATGTTAATCCACAGGGTGGCGAGTATGGCAACGCTCTCTATGCCGCTTCCTCTGAAGGCCACACGGAGATCGCTCGGATGCTGCTGGAGAAGGGTGCAGATGTTAATGCACAAGGGGGCGAGTATGGCAACGCTCTCCAGGCCGCTTCCTCTGAAGGCCACACGGAGATCGCCCGGATGCTGCTGGAGAAGGGTGCAGATGTTAATGCACAGGGTGGCTTCTCTGGCAACGCTCTCCAGGCCGCTCCCTCTAGACGCCAGGGACGGCCGACGAGAGTTCTCGTCGCCCGGACCAGGGCGACAGGAGGAGCCTGTCGCCCAGGTACGGGGTACTTGGAGTAAAGGGGATTTCTCATAAGTATACAGTCCTGGGGAGGGTCGAGCATCTGGATGATCGAGTCTCCCCAGCAAGCAATAGGATCACACACCTAGTCCCTACAATCTACTGCACCTTTGCCTTACCTTGTGAGGACTATCTTCGAGACAATCCATTGTCGTGCACCCTTTGGCTGCACCGAGTCACCTACCTAGCATACCTTCAAAAGATCCCTTATCAGAGAAAGTCTGAGTTACGGGATTCGTCACAAGAAGCCATCAAGAACTTTAATCAGTCCGGGGACACGAACGCCATTGCACGAGTCCGAACACACGATGTTGACGAGGCTAAGCGGCGATTTGGCGGTATCTATACTGACGCGGATTACACCAACGTCAAGCAGGTCCTTGTCAATGAGCGTTCCGGATGGGCCGAGGCCAGAGAGGCACTACAGGCAACAATTGCACAGGCAGTGAGGCTTGGAGTCAAGTACGTCACGGCCGATATCAGTAGCCTGGTTCTCAGCGATGAAGGGGAAAGGAATTCGAGCTGCATAGGCGTCAAAACTGCTGATGGAGAAGTGCTGTTGGCAGATTGCATTGTGCTCTGCACAGGAGCATATACGCCAAAGCTTCTAATGGACAGCTCGCCGGACGATTCCGCAATGCATACAGGGCACTGGATACTGGCCGCAGGGGTAACGGAGGGAGTAGAGATTCTGCCTGAGGGGCACATTATGGATCTCGAAAAGATGCCTGTAGGCATGAACGATAACCCGACTGGCGGACCAGGAGGTTAGTAACTCAACTCTCAGGTTGTGTTGTGACGATGCTAAACGGCCCATCAAATTTGACAGAATACCTTTACGGGGTCGGTATCCTCCCACTACCAAAACTGAATGCCCTGAAGTACTGGGGACAAATTATCTTCCGCAACACCGTCAGCCATCAAGTTTCTGGAATTCCAATATCGATGCCCCCAGCCGGATCAGACTATGCGCAATGGGACGTGCCCTCGACTCTCCGAAAGGCGTGGAATCGGCACCAAGGTCGATGTTTGGGCTAAATCCTCAGATGGCTTTTGGGCAGAACTTCAAGGAAATGCGTATCTGCTGGCAAGTCCCCAGTGGCCGTGATGACATTGAACTTGGCGCTAACAACTCCATCGCGATCAGGGAAGCCACAACGCCTGACGAACACTTCATCATATCACCTCGCTCGGCGTGCAATAACCTGTTCATTGCCACCTGCGGGTCGTTCCACGGGTTCAAGTTCTTGCCCGTCATTGGTAAATACGTCGTCCAGATGCTCAACGGACAGCTGGACGTCGAGTGGCGGAAGAGGTGGGCGTGGAACAGAGAAACGACACTGGCGGAAGGTATCAAGAATAAATCTCCACCGACTGAGTTGAGAGATCTTCTCTCCTAGATGTCGACACAAGAATACCCAAGAGGAACAATGTTGAAATAAGGATGTTTCGTACGGCCTCGTGTAACCGTGGTTCGGTGACCCCGTCGTCCATCTCCTCACCCCACAGAGCTGAGCGGAACCCCTGTGGCCTGATGTGGCATGCTGGGCAGTCCCTGGAAACTTCATTCGACCCCTGGTCTTGGCCCCCACCACCAAGATAACCGAACTGATGCGCTAACAAGTAGCGCATGTTTCCCGGCGTTCCGTGGTGGAGAGAGAGGAGAAAATGCAAAATGCGGAAAAGCTCAATCGATTTGGATCTCGCGCCATCTGAAACATTTCCGGGACCGGAATTCACTGCCGATGCTGCATCTCGACACACTGATGAAAAGTAACGTTGGAAGATGGTATCTCACAGAACTTTACTTGTAGCCGAAGACTGATTTTACGTCGGAAGCACGAACAAGCAGAAACGGGTTGGGACAGCACATCCTTTCCCGATAGTACTCGGCGTCGCATCGGTGGCTTGTGGTCACTTTGCACCTTTTTGGCAGCTTTGACAGCTCATTGGCCCGTGAAGGTGCTTTCGCAATCCCACCCTGCACCGATGATCTCGGTGTTCTCGCCTCTTCCCCAGCTCGGGGACAATCAAAACCGGCTCGGTCCACTACCTTATTTTTTCTTGTCATTTGTTTACTCAGATCCACGGAACCCAATTGCGATGGAACCGGAAGCCGATCATCGAAGGGCATCAACAAGATATCGTCAGTTTCTCTTTTCGTACTTCGTAGGAGGAGGAGGGGGGGGCTTCGTTGGAGGCCACCGTTATTCCTAGCAACACAAAAGAGGGGCGACCGATGGTGCCAGTGCAAATCCCGTCAAAGTGGCTTGCAGCTCTGGGCGCGCTATCGCCCTTCGAGAGCAGACGAGTCGGCGAACTGATTGGCAACAAACTGCCTCAGAAAAAGAACGAACGGCCCGCTGGCTGGGGAGCCCAAAAAAAATGAGACATGCATCATGGGGTAATTATCCCATACCTTTTTGCGCTCGCTAGAAAATGGGTGGTGGAACCGTCTTTTCTTTTCCGTCATCCACTTTTTTCACCTCTTGACTCTTGACTTTCTCCATCCTCGCCGACGATTTCGAGATTCCCGTCTTCGATTCCTGCACAGCCAAACATCATGTCCCAGCGCCCCGAGGAGAAGCGTTTGCCGTCGCCGTCGCCACAGTAATATTTTCTTGCTGATTTTGCTTGTATAGTTTTGGGGGAGGTAGAAGATGGACG
Organism: Podospora australis; assembly: GCA_033296905.1. Classification (NCBI taxonomy): domain Eukaryota; kingdom Fungi; phylum Ascomycota; class Sordariomycetes; order Sordariales; family Podosporaceae; genus Podospora; species Podospora australis. The sequence continues at coordinate 6,890 of MU864667.1, forward strand.
GAAATGTTTTGGAGGTTTTGGGATACTTCGATGATCTAACAAAGCGTGCCACCATTGCGATACCTGTACGTTTCCGTTGGCCTCAAATGAGCGAGCACCAGCCGGTTGGGCGACTGACAGCATAATGGGCAGAACATCGGAAATCAGGACGATGATCCGAGAATCGGCCAGAGCCGCGACAACAGCACAGGCGCCGGGACTCTCAGCGCCGTGAATGCGGGCGGGCCCAAATCGGCGTCGCTCAAGTCACTCCTCACCACTTTTGTCCCCGTCCTCATCTTTTCGGCCATCTGCCTTCTTATTTTTCTCGTGTGCCGTCGTAAGCATACTCGAGTTTATGCGCCAAGGACCATCCCGAGACTACGGACCCCTGAGTAAGGCTATCCCCCTTTTTCCAACATGCCCGAATTCCGACGGAAACCTGCATGCGCCTATTCATCTCTGTCCAACCGTTAGGCTCAGTTCATGCGCATGCGTGGACACGGATGCGTGTGTGTTAGTGAGCGTTCCTTGGACTGACATTAAGAAAATCCTCCTGCAGGAAACCAAGTCCGGAACTACCCAACGGATGGTTAGATTGGGTCAAGCCATTCCTGGCAATTGATGACGTCTACATCATCAATAACTGCTCTCTAGACGGCTACTTTTTTCTTCGATTTCTCAAGATCCTCTCCATCATTTGCCTAGTTGGAGGATGTATCGCCTGGCCTATCCTCCTACCCATACATGGGACCGGAGGCATCGGGCTCATCGAGCTCGATAAAATGACCATCGGAAATATCAGGCTTCCCAACAAGTTCTACGCTCATGTCACCGTCGCTTGGTGCTTTTTCGGTTGGTGGCCCTGTATCCTCGACTCTTGTATCTATGTGCTGATGGAATATTGCTAGGTTTTGTGCTGTTTATGGTGGTCCGGGAGTGTGTTTACTACATTAATCTGCGGCAGGCATATCTTCTGTCGCCGAACTACTCGAAACGGCTGTCTTCGAGGACTGTTTTGTTCACGTGCATCCCGAAGCCCTACTTGGAGGAGGCGAAACTTCGAAAACTGTTTAGCGATTCGGCGAAAAACATCTGGATTCCGCGGGATATGAGCGCCCTGCGCGGTAGGGTTCAGGACAGGGAAGAGGCTGCCGAAAGGCTCGAAAAAGCCGAGATTCGACTGATCCGCTTGGCAAATATAGCCCGCAACAAGGCACTCAAGCAGCAGCAGAAGCAAGCACAGAAGCAGCAGGGCAAGCAGGAACATCCAAATCCGCAGACGTCATCAGAAAAGTCCTTACCAATGTCACCCACACCCTCCTCTCAGACGCAGGAAGATCCGTCAAAGAAGGACATTGAAAAGGGCCGGGTCGAGAAGGGAACCTTTGATTCGGCGGTTCAATTTGCCGAGCGCCAGTTATCTGTGCTGGACAGCTCCGAGTTTGACAAACCCACAATCAACCCGGAGTATATGCATCCGTACGGCTTGAACCCAGCATTGCCGGATGTAAGAGGATCAGTGGCTGCTCTCTGGATCCCAGCCGATCGTCGACCACACCACCGGCCACTTCGCAACTTTGGCCGCAGGGTAGACACGATTAGGTGGACCAGGGCGAGGCTAAAGATTCTTAACAAGGATATCTGGAAGCTCCGGAGGATGCACCGGGGAGGGGACGGGACACCACTCAATTCAGCGTTCATCGAATTCGACTCGCAAGCGAGCGCCCAAGTGGCATACCAAATTCTGGCTCACCACCAGCCGCTGCACATGTCTCCGCGGTATATCGGACTTCAGCCGGACGAAGTGATTTGGAGTTCGCTACGGATCCGATGGTGGGAACAGATCATGCGGCGGTTCTTCATGATGGGTGTCATCACGGCTGCTGTTATCTTTTGGTCCATCCCGTCAGCGCTGGTGGGCACCATATCGAACATAGAGTTCCTCAGCGAGGAGATATTCTTCTTGAAGTGGATTATGCTGCTTCCAAGCCCGATCCTCGGCGTTATTCAGGGTTTGTTGCCTGCGCTCGCTTTGTCATGGCTCATGGCAGCTGTGCCCTGGATGCTGAGAGGTACGTTGAGGATTCCCCTCCTGAATGCGGTGCTGTGGTCCACCCTGCTAACAATTTCAACCATAGGTTGTGCGCGAGTTGCAGGTGTGCCGTCTCACGCGTTGGTAGAGTTGTTTGTCCAGAACGCATACTTCGCATTTCAAGTGGTGCAAGTCTTCCTTGTCACGACGCTCACTTCGGCCTTCTCCGCCGCTTTCGCGAAAGTCCTCCAAGACCCATTGAGCATTGCTGATATGCTGTCGGAAAATCTTCCCAAAGCTTCCAACTTTTACCTCTCCTACATCCTTGTTCAGTGTCTAGGCGCAGGGGTTTTGAGATTGGCCAACATCGGCGATCTTTGGAGGCACACAGTCATCCGGAAGTTGACTGTCAATCCGAGGAGACAGTACGACCGATGGAGCAGACTTCAGCCTGTCTACTGGGGAGCAGAGTATCCACGGTTTACAAACCTTGGCGTCATTGGTAGGTACCCCTGACTGTATGGCAAACATGACATTCGCTAACACCACGCAGCTCTCAGTTACACCTGCGTTGCTCCCCTCGTGCTAATCTTTGCGGGACTCGGCATGCTATTTGTCAGCTGGGTGTATCGGTACATGCTGATCTACGTCTTTGACACGCGTCACGACACCAAGGGTCTCTTCTACCCCCAAGCGCTGATGCACCTCTTATTTGGTCTTTATGTCGCAGAAATCTGTCTCGTTGGGCTGTTTGCGCTGAAGAAAGCAATCGGGCCTCTGTTGCTCATCATGCTGTTTCTTATCTTCACCTGCCTGGTGCACGTCTCCCTGAGTTCGGCACTTAGCCCTTTGCTGTACAACCTCCCACGAACGCTTGCCCTTGAGAAAGATACCGGCGAACAGATCGCTCAAGACGAAACGCCAGAGGAATCAACCGGAAATAATGCTTCCCACCCCCAGACAGGCGGACTAGCAGCGAGTTATTACGACACAAGCGAAGACTTCTCCATGGAGGATTCGACTCTACCACCATCGCATGATCTCGACACGGATGTGCAGCTTCGCGGCCTGGAGGGGAGTAGCAGCCTCAGATATGCGGCCAAGGAGTTCATAATAACAACACTCAAAGGGCAATTTTCCAAAACCAACCCCGACTCCGGGCTCACGAAGATCCTGACGGTGATCAAGATCTTGATTACACCGGACCCGAACCGAAAGCCAAACTTCATCATGAACTTCTTCCATCCTGAGGTGTATCAGGACTTCCGCAAGTTACAATCCACCATCAACCCGGGGCCTGCAGATGCGGAGCTCCCCGAAGACTACGCTAGGAGAGCGTACTGGCCACCAGAGATGTGGCAACCTCCACCGAAGCTTTGGATTCCGAAAGACGAAGCAAGAGTCAGTCGTCAGGAGGTGGCGCATACCAAAGACTCCATCTTCATCTCAGATGACGGGTGCTGGCTTAACGACAAGTGTCGCATTGAGTGTGATTTTGAGGTTGCGCCTTTACACGAGCCTCGGATACTTTACTAACTTCTTGCTTTGTTGGATACTAGCTCACATACCTGTCTAATATTAATGATTATGATTCTTGGATATGCCTGCATTTTTCTACATATTTTGATGGTTTAAACCAGTTTAGTCCAGACAACCCCTTCAGGTATTTAGTGGTTACCTGAATGCCGGATGCAACCCTTATATCGCCCGCAAGCAACCTACTACCTCACACGGCGGTGGTCTCAGTGCCAGAACCATCCAGCAATCGTCTTTAATAATGTCTCCTTCCACCTAACACCACTACATACGACCATAGGCAGTAGAGAACTCGGGATCCCGTCCGCTCTCCCATAGATAAGCTACTGACCGCCAGACCAGTACTCAGGTGGGTGACCACTGGGGAATCCCTGGTGTTGTATGTTTTGTTTCCCAATTTTGCCCCTTTTGACTAGCTTTGCTTCTGTCTTTTGTCGGGCCGAGTCCCCGCAATGTATGAAACAGACATGAAGATGATCGACGGCCGGGTAGGTAAACACCAATGCTCAAATCTCAAAGCTCTCTCGGGGAGGCATCGAACCATCCTCGACATCACCATGACGGAAAGCAACATGAGGACAGTCTTCATTTTCCATATGTTATGGGGAAATAGTCAGTTGGGTTCAGTGGGGTTTTCAGGAAACAGAACTGACAGATAGTTTGACAACTCACGTTTAGTCACTCTTTCCCAAAAGGTTGTACATTTTGAAGATTATGAATTATCTTTAGTCTGGTGGTTGAGGTAAGTAGTACCAACGAGATACATCAAGTCGCTCGTCTGCCCCATATAGGATCTCTTGATGTGATCAGTGGGAAGCAGGTCCGTCCCCTTGACCGAAGTCCCGTCGCACAAAGGTAGAGGGCGGTCATGCACCGGGTAGTCTGTGATGGGCCGCCAGACGCTGGAAGCGCGGAAGGTGAAGTGGCGTCAGCTCCGTCGCCGGCGTTGTTTCTGTCCTGTAAATCTCAGTTACCTACTTACTTGATAGCGCGGACCCTGCCATATAGCAACATGTCTGCGGGCTGATTCGGGTGAAGCCGGACGCGCTTGATAGTACCGAGCGGCGAGAGATCTGTCAGACAAATCCAGATGAGTGAGGTTTTGAGCTATGATGGCCAGCCAAGGCGAACTCGACGGCACTGGGCTGCCGATGTGGGGGTTCAAACTAGCGGAGTAGGGAAGTGAAACCACAAGCGTGGCCGGGCTGTGTTTTGCAGTACCAGGTATGACAATGGATACACTGACCGATGTGGGCGTTTGCTACCGATAGGAGGTATTGACTCAGATCATCAAGATGTACTGCGGTGAACCCCTCACTCTCGAAAGGTACATTTTTGCCGGGCTGTAAGTGTTACCGCAAATGACCCTGCCCCCCTAAAACAAAGCCAGAGGGGATAGAGAGCTAGGGGCAGAAGGGGAATTAATGGGACAGGTACCAGGTAAAGCTTTGTAGCTTTAGAAGTGATCATAACTATACCCTCCAACTCTAGAGCAGCACTTCATTGACATCGTCAAGCTCAGTCTTAAGCAGGCTCTCCATCTCTACGAAGTACTGGCACTGTATCACGTCTTTGTTTGTCTAATCGGACACGGAAAATCTGCTTATTTGCTTGGAAATCTAGAATTCACGCGAATGGGCAGTGAAGGCTGCCTCCTCACCTTGGGTAACGTGGTAAGCCGGTGGACTGGTCGTTCATCCACCCTCCACTCAGGTTTGCACTCGAAGCAATATTCGTTGTTATCACTTGAATTATCACATAAAATGAGGCGAATGTTCCTGTCCGACCAAAGGATACAATCAATCCTTCTCTGTACAAGACTGGACCCAAAATCATAATACCTTACTGTACCGAATCCACGGTCTTATCATTTCCAAAAAACAGTCTCCATGCCTCCTTTAAATGTCTATAAGCAACGGAGGGACTCTAAGACCGCCCTAGGCTGCTCTAAATGGGCGGACGACGTTGCTGCCCAATCTCACTCGGATTAGCCAGTGAGACCCTGGGAAGGCTGTTATTTAGCGGAGGACGATTTAAAACACCTGCGGGTGACATCATTGATCTAAACAGTAATCCTCAAGGTGTCTGTGACATTGGTGTTTCTTCTTGAATCCATTACGTGAGTCGGCCTTTAGGATGCTACAACTTCGCAAATCTGATCAAGGGATGCTGTACCTGGTAGTTAAGATACATAGCGGGCTGCAGGATGAAGTCCCTATCTAGGTATGGAACCTGTGAGATAAGTCAGTGGTGAAAACAAGTAACGGGAGGGGAAATTGATTAGGGGGGGGGGGTTTCTGATTATATATGCGGAGTGCACCTATACACAGTCTCATAGCTTATGAAAGGAGAGAAGGAGCCATCATCACCAAGACTTGCTAAGAGAATTATACTCTCACAGACATTCAGGACGAGAGGATCCACATAGAAAACCAAAGAACTTAATGATTACCAAAACATGGAGCTCAGCAAGAGCTATTAGCTCTTTTAATGTAGAAAGAAGAGCTGTACGCCCGAGATTGGCAGCCTAACTGTTGAGGCTATGCTCGGGAACAGCATTTTTGTGCCTGAGAAGTTAATTCAATGATGCCTTGACGTGAGGGATAAGCCATTATTAACGGTTGTGAAGTGGGTGGCTTTCTTATCTCCTTACGTACTATACTTATGCTTAACAAGGTTAATACCCTATGCCTTGAAACATAAAGGGTTTAGAGACGTTCAATGGCAAACTAAGGCAATATAAGCCAAAGGAAATCATTCTCTAGGTCGCTTCTCTAAATATAAAATAAATAACGTTATTATTAATTGAAATAATCTTAGAGGGAAGGATAAGGGATTAAAGATGTCGCAATGACTACCTAGGTACATTCAGTGAACATGTTGAAAGTGTACTTGAACGGTGGTCAAGTCAAGAGAACCTTCAGCAAGGCAAAACAGAAGGTGACACATCTCAAGCTTTAGTTTGAGGAAGAGGCAAGGTTGGCACACAGGGTGCGAGGTTGGATATCCTATGCCGCCTTGATAAAGGTATTGGAGTCCGAGCCCAAGCCCTCCACAGTCACGACACTGCCTTTCGGTCGTAACGCCTCATTCGTCTGCAGGGATCACGTGTTAGAGCATATTGAGGACGGCTTAGACAAGGATAATCCAAGCACCGGGTCGGGAACGCGGTCCTGCGTTATACACGGGATGGGTGGTGTAGGTAAAACCTAGATCAGTCTCGAATTCGCTTACCGACACGCAAAGCTCGACTGTTCGATCTTTTGGCTGCGGGCGGAAAGGCCTCCGGAGTTGGCGGAGTCGTTCAGTCAGATTGTCAAAGCTCTAAACCTGGCGAAAGATTCCGATATTCAAGACCAGACTTAACTAGTAACTCTTGCCCAGCAGTGGCTGTCCCGCGGTGAGTATTATTTGAAGACGCAGCGGCCCACAGTCAAGCCAACCTTCTGACTCTCGTCTCGGGAACTGAATTGGCTGCTGATCTTTGACAACGTCATCGATCAAGCCAGCATCAAATCATGCTGACCACCCCATGATCACGGTTGGGTTCTCGTTACGACTCAGAATCGAGACGTCGTACACATGGTGACTTTCAGAATTCATCTAACCAACTTGAACGATGCGGGATCGCAACATTGGGAACGATGGAATCTCGGTCCTCGAAACGGCCGAGATGATCTGCCACCAGGCTAGCATTGGTGACCAAACAGGGACTCCGTCGAGCCGTAATGAACTTCGCCGCCTACGGGCTAACATTAGCGTCGAGCTCGAATCTCTCCTCAACACCCTCGGCATCTCCAAAATCCACAGAGCTATCGCTTTATTCGATGGAATTCTTGCTCTCTGTCAAGAGTACATTGGGAGTCTTCCCCTACCACACTCCCAGGAGGATCAGTTACTGCTATCAAATGACTGGAATGACAAGGGTTGGATGTGCCCTGAGAGCGAGGACTACCTGGCTGCTGAAGAATGTTTCGACAAGTCGCTCGAGATCAAGCGACAATGGGCCGAGAAGGATTTTCCCTTCGAATTTTCGGAGACCCTGAGGAATCTGGTTATGGTACGGATGGTTTAGAAGAGGTCAAAAGAGGCTATAGATCTTGGTCGACACGCCCTTAAGCTGGTGGAAGAAGATAAGAATGGGACCGGACTTGCCACCGTGCTTGAATTCAAGTTGTACCTGGTAGAGGTACTCATGAACTCTGGCTAGGTCGAAGAGGCACTGGATTTGGCGAAAGAGGTAACGTACATGCATAGCGAGTCGCGCATCATAGCGAGTCGCGCACTTTCCCCCATTTCTCAACCCTTCATCTTTACAACAACTTTCCTCCATG
>MU864668.1:0-14501 GCA_033296905.1 Podospora australis
TCGCTTACGCGTTAAAATAGTTGTAGAGGGACCGCTTATCCCATTGGGATGGAGGCAAGGCCTCCCACGGTGTAAGAACAATAATAATAATATATCATAGACACCTTCACCTCCAGAGAGAAGAATCCCAAGACCCTCACTAGAATCGATCACGAGACTATGATTTGCGGCTCGACACTGAAGAAGGCCTTGACGATTATTCTAGATCTATACTCAGACCCCGTAACGAGGAACCTAATTAATCCCAGATCATCCCACGTCCCCGAGAGCTCGGACTGTCCCTGGTAATCATTATATCTAGCCTATGGTTGTCATCAACCTCCGAAAAGCGGTAAAGACGGAAGACAAAATAAGAAGCGACAGAAGAACGCAGAGGGAAAGTTGCTGCTATTACGGGTCCATTGGATAGAACTAAGCATTCCAGTCACTAGCTATAACACTTACCCTTCGTCTCTTCCTAAATAGCAACTAATTCTTCTTCTATCTCTTTTCATTCATTTTGGTCTGAGCAGGAAACAGGTGTATTCCTCCATTGTCGATTCGGTACGGTAGAATAGACCGAACCCGCGAGGAAGTCCAATACTTGTCCTCATATGTCTCTTTATATGAGTGTTCTACTGGGTTGGATATACTGCTGAAACATTCAAACCTCAACGCAGAAGACATCCTAGTGGAGTCGCCAACGACCCTATCCTTCGCGGACAAAATTAACCAGCCAATACCAGCAATTCCTCGTGAAGTTGGTGCCCGGGGAAAAGACCATACTCATTTTGTGGGTGGTGAGAAGATTCAGGAACAAGTACAATCTGCAGGTTGACAGTCACGGAACGCGCAGGCAGGAGAGAGTTGCCAGGCAGGAAAGCAGCCAGAATGGCAGCCAACTCCCCAGCCTGAGATACAGCCACCACCTCAGCCAGAGGTAGATTCGGACATCATGCCGAGCCTGATGCCATACCCGAGCCTAATGCCGTACTTCAACCTGAACCACTTCCCCAGGCAGAATCAGAACCGCATTCACAGAATCTGCTTGTCACACCAAATCCACTTTGTAAATCAACAGACTTCATCTTATCTTTGATATGTCAGGTACATATCGGTATTTTCTAAGATGTACAGGTGATTCTTCGGGCTCAAATCGCGACTTTCTCCAAGTTAAAGGGACTTAAGGGCAGTAGGCTGGCCGCCCTCCCCCGACTTGCTAGAGAAATATGCCAAGACCGATCATATACAAAAAAACCTCATCTCAGCACTGCAGTAATTCGAACTTGCTTGAAACAGATATCGGGCCCTTCCTATAAGATAAAATTCTTTATCACCCACGACTGGGACAATCACTCTAGTCTCGCTCATCCTCCAATAAAGCTAAGCCGACGTATCCTCCTTGCTAGGATAAGACGTACCAGGACAATCAGGGTGTCTACATGCAGTATCTCGAACATTCGGTCTTGGTCATGCCTTGGCAACATGCATCATTTCGACATGGCAATAGTGGTAGCGACCATGCGTTACAATATCGAAGTTGCGCTAGATAGAGGGATCGGTAGCGCGCTAGCCACCATATATATAATTGAAGCGACAGAACTTGATCGCTCGGGGACTCTTGAAACCGCCCTTTGCTGCCTGTTGAGGCATATCGCCGGTATAGCACATCGGGAATGCGGGTTGGTGTCAGCGTAAGTCCAATTATCATTGAGGAGCTGCTAATGTGCGGACTGGAGATCCTAAGGAGGGGTTCGTACGGCGATAGGGCCCAAAGGGATTCGGAAGCGGAACGTACGGAAGCGACCTCGGTCGACCCGACTTCGATTTGGCACCTTGAAACAGCCCATTCCCTGAACATAGTCTTTTGACGGCTTTAAGGGCTAAAGAATCTTCTGGTTCCCGAAACCCGATGCTTGAGATCCCAGCAGAAGCGGTGTCTGTTATGTTTGTCGTATCAATATGATATGTAATCCTTTATTTGCATGTGGTGAACTTGTGACACGCACAAGGGCCATACGTCGTGTCACAGGGCGCTTTGAAGGATTGCACCTTTTTCCACTATGGGAGCCAATGAACCACGCAAACCCCTTTGAGAGGATGTGATAGCCATCCTTTGAGGACTTTGTGTCAGCTCCTATCCAGACTTTCCACGGCCTGCTTCGGAAAAGGTTACGATAGTTGACATTGACTGCAGCTTTTGGCAATACACGACTATCTGCTTTATCAACATCGATCGATTCGATGCTTCTTGATGAGAAAGTCATTGGCATGATGACCTGCTGATGACGAATCAGGGGATTGGGACCCATGGATATCAGTCAAGCAGGCTGGATTGGTGCTTGTACGGAGCCACGAGAATCACAAGAGGCTTTCTGATCATAGCCCCTTATTCAATGAGATCTGAAGTGTGATGACTCCATGCAGTTACGCTAGATATTGAAGACATTTCCATTTATTCGGTATCATCTGATTTCATGGTGGAACGCAATCCACTCAACCAGAAGAGGGAAACCTCCAGGGATCATGGCAAACTTGGGAACAGGAGCGCCCTTTTGATCGGAGCTCGGCCGACGACCTTTGGATGTTTTCTTCGACATCGTGCCAAGCGCAGTACATAAATATCACTCCACCCTGATTTCTGTTCACATTATTCCCCAGATCTTTGCTTGTCCTGAGCCCTGTATCTCTCCCCAAAGTCACAATGTCGACTCTTACCCTCTTAAAACATTACCTGCTCCCCTATTTTCCTCACATACTCTTTATATCGTTCATAACCTGGCACATCCACGCCTGGTACCGCCTCCGCCACATCCCCGGTCCCTTCTTCGGTTCTTTCTCCCACCTCTACAAGCTCTACGCCTGGTCCACCGGCCACCAAGCCCACATCTACGCTGCCCTTGCCGAAAAATACAACTCTACCCTCATCCGCATTGCCCCAAATGAACTCATCTCCTCCGACCCCGAGTTCGTCCGGAAAATGGCCGGTGCCCGGTCCTTGTACACCAAATCGGCCTGGTACGATCCCCTCCGCCTCGACCCTGACGGCCGGAATCTTTTCGTCATGACAGACAATGTCGCGCATGGCAAGCTCCGCGCCAAATTGAGCTGGGGGTACTCTGGCAAGGAAAACCCCAACTTGGAGCAAGATATCGATGGCATTGTCCAGCAATTTGTGGATTATTTCCGTGTCAAGGGGTACATCTCTACCGAGACAGAGACACGAAGGGTGGATATGGTCAAGGCTGCTGGGTACTTTACCCTGGATTTCATCACCAAGATTTCGTACGGAAACGCTTTTGGGTATTTGGAGAGGGATGAGGATGTCTTTGGGTACATGGAGATTGTCAAGAAGGTGACGCCTACCCTGGTGCTGTTTAGCGAGTGGCCTGTGCTGGCAAAGATCTTTCTGAATCCGGTGATGTTGAGGTTGTTTGGGCCCAAGAGGACGGATGAGAGAGGGCTTGGGAAGTTGTTAGGGTCGGTCTTTCTATTTTACTCTCTTGGAAATACTTGTTGCTGATACAGATAAACTCTAGAGTTGCCCAAGAGGTCGTAGCAGAGCGCTTCGCCCCCGGAGCCAAAGACAAGCAGGACATGCTGGGCGCATTCATCCGGCACGGCGTCACCCAGCGCGAATGCGAGTATGAGATCCCCTTCCAAATTTCAGCAGGCGCCGATACCACCGCCAATGCCGTTCGTGGAACCCTGCTTCATCTCGCTGCTACACACCACGCTTATCACCGTCTTCAAAAAGAAATGGATGAGGGGATTGCGCAGGGAAGAATCTCCAGCCCCATCACGATGGAAGAAGCGAAGCAGCTTCCCTACCTCCAGGCCGTCATCTACGAGGGCCTTCGCCTGTCGATGCCGCTTGTCGGGATCGTGTTAAAAGTGGTACCGGCGGGAGGGGATACCATTGCCGGTCATTTTGTCCCCGGTGGAACATGGGTTGGGCACAACGCTATCCAATTGCAGAGAAGAGCGGATGTTTACGGAGAGGATTATGACGTGTTTCGCCCGGAGCGGTGGTTAGCTGACCCCTCGCACAGAAAGTTTATGGTGGACACCGTGGAGATGCTATTCGGACATGGGAGGTGGCAGTGCTTGGGCAAGCAAATGGCGTTCATGGAGCTGAATAAGGTTTTTGTTGAGGCATGGTTCCTTTCGCTTTCATGATTTTGAGTGTTTGTGGCTGACTCGAGACGAACAGTTGCTTCGTCGGTACGATTTCCAGGTCATGTACCCCAAGACGCCGATCAAGGAGACGAATTACAGCGTTGTTTTCCATGAGGATATGTGGATGCGAGTTACGGAGAGGTTCACCACTCAAGAGTGTGGGGGATTACTGAGCACGACTGCCTTCTTGTCTTCTGCGTGACATTCCAACTTGTTTGTTAGTAAGGACGCCCAAAGGAAGTGAGTGGCAGAACAAGTCATTGGTACAACAATCGTGTGTTGGAATAGGAGAACGACGAGAAGCGCCACACGTCGCTTCCTCTCCATAGCAATCACTGTATTCTTGAAAAATCCCACAATACCAGATGATCATAACCGTGTCCCTGAACCGAAACTCCCTTGCGGGTTTTGAATCCTTACCAACTTGGCCTTTCACGCGTTCCAATAAGACCATGCACATCACATATGCCCTGGCTCGGGAAAGTCTTTGAGAAGAGGGGGAAGTCTTATGCCTTGCTACCTGAAATCTGAAGGGATCATGGGTTCAACACCGTCCTTTCTCATGGCACGATGCGCCTTGTCACTCAGCGATGCTCCTACGGGGCCTCCTTCTCCGGTTTCTTTGCGTCCTTCTCCTCCTTTTCCTTGGCCACCATCCTCTTCGCCTCGTCCGCCTCTTTGACTGCCTTCGTCAGCCTTGCCACATCCTCGAGGGTTATCTTGCCGTCACCACGAACCGATGCCTGCACGTTTGGGAACAGGCGCTCGAGGTGCGGGATCCTCTCGTCGATCAGGGCGCAGATATTCGGGTCCATACGCAACTCGCGCATGCTAGCTCTCAACTCGTCCAAGGACAGAGTGTTGACGAGAGCAATAAGCTCCGGATCCGCGGATTTCTTGCTCGCAGGTGGCATTGTGCTGGTTGACGGGCTGGCACAGCAACATACTGGGATGAAGCTTGGCGATCTGGACATCCCTCTTATTAGTTCTTATTATCAGTGGCTACTGAAGTCATCGGGGTTATGTACCAGCTTCTTTCCAACGAAATGACGGATCACGAGAATAGAAAAAACAGTGTCGATAATGTGCCGGTCAAAACGTGAGGATTGGAAATTTCCGGATAAGAGAAGAAGTAAACAGAAAGAACATACCTGTCTGTGATCGAAACCTCTCTCTGTGACGAAGCCGGCGGGGGTTGGTATTTGAGATTTCTCGAATTGGGATCGGAAAGTTTCTTTCTGGTATTATCAGGCAGGATACTGTTGCAAACTAAGGTAGGGTACCTTACAGAGGAAGGCGTTCAATGTAAAGTTCGCACGCAACCTGGAAGCCGAATAACCGTATTTTTTGGGTGCCCAACACACTGGGAAAGTGGACAGCCACACAGGCCCTCGATCAACCAATAGGCCTTGTTTTGTATGGATGAGCCATGTCCTCAAAATAACCCCGGAAGCGATGGTCCTCAACAGCGACATGGATACAGAGCCACCCACTGAGAGGGCCTACACTGACGGTCGGGTCTGAAGTTCATGCCATCTACCTGCGGGCAGGGCACAAACTCTTCCACAACAGGTCTTGTAACACCCTAGGTATACTTGTCCGGATTCTCTCCTCATTATATTCAGTTAGTTGCATGTGTTCAGTGGAGCGGACCAGGTACTTTGTTAGAAGGAGAAGTCCTGAAGAAAGGGACCTTCCCTCTGGATGCATAGCGTGATGAAGACTGGACTCAGCTCAGCTTCATCCCTTCTGGTCCATAGATCCATTATCTTTCATCAAGACTCGTGAGACAAAGAATCCCCTAAAATGAAAAATGCAGGCAAAGAGCAGGCTGCCGGTCACTATAGCAACGTCCCCTTATTCCAGCATAGCAAAATGACCTTGGCATGATTCTGGCTCAGACAACAACACCAGGATCTATACCAAGTGCAATATCCTTGTCAAAGAACACTTGATGGGAGCAAAGGTGGAATGGTAATGGCAGAGAAACAGATGTCATGACCTAGTTTTCTGTGCCTGCCCCAGCAGCACTATCGCCAACTTCATTGTCCTCAAGTTGTTGTCCTCCAGTGTGCCTCGAATCCAGTACTCAATAACCACACATCTTAGCATGCATTATTGGTGACAGTACTGAGACCTTATCACCCGTATCCTCAAATTGCCACCATATACTCGTAGGCATAGATAAAGTTATAATGCCGAGGTCAAGGTTGAGTATCCATGTAAAGCGCATTGACTTAGATTTCCAGTATGCTTCAAGTTTGTTCTATCACCTTATGTGGTGGAACTTGTATCCGACATGCTCTCATAAGCCGGAATGTTCTATCACCATACCTTAAAAACTTCACTGTCATTTTAAAACTCTGTTGAAAGTAGACGCTCGTTTTACTTTCTACTAGGATTTCGGAAAATTATCACGGTCTTCAACCAGTCCTGACAGCCGAGAGCCTCTGTCACCACCAGGTCCAGTCATCAATTAGGTCCTGACCACATGCCAGCACTGCATAATGCCGCCAAAGACAAGAAGAAAGGCAAGCAGCCTATCGTCGAAGCTATTATCAACAATGTAACCACCGAGGTGTTACGAGACGTGCTCCTAGATGTTTATGAGAACCCAGTAGGTCAAGAATTGGTTGCCAACAACCTAAGGGCCCGGGACCTTGTGCCTCAAGAGCAGGCATCGGGTTCTAATAACGAGGAGGTGTCGCCCAAGGATGTGGTATCACCTAAGCGTGTGAGCAGCAAACTGCCAGCGACAGTCAACGACAACGAAGCCAGAAAGCCCGCGGCTAAGAATATCATGGAGTTAATGGAAGAGAGCGCAAAGGGCAGCTGAGGCCCGCAAGTTGCAACCTCGAATGCAAATAAGACGACGAAATCCGTCACTTTTTCTCGACAGAAAGGGGCGGCCGGTGAAGCTGGATCGTGCTTCCACCCCGGGTCCGGCCCGTTCCGCAGCAATCGGGTCGTTGTACCGTTCTAATCCCCGTCCCGAATCCTCTCCCTCCCCGGCTCCGTCTTCGGCTCCAACTCCCGCTGCTATCGCCCCGATGGTTGAGATGGGCCAGCATCCCCTTACAAAGAAGACATGCGCCCGGTCTGGCTGCCGAAAGGTCTTTGTCCCCGCAAAGCAAACTAGTGGTGAAGTTTGCCGCTTACCACCCTGGTAAGTTTCTGAAGCTTCGTTGCCCATACGCTCGTGAATTTCCGACATGGAATACAGTTGCTAACAATCCATGTTTCAAATGTGTTCTTACTAGGGAAATATCGCAATACACCCACCGGGAATGAGCGGATGCGTGGCGGGGACCTGCACATCGACGAGGAGTTACTGTGGGATTGCTGTAGGAAGGAGGATCACGATGCTGCAGGCTTCAAGTCTGCGCCATCCCATTCTTGATTCTGAGGATTATTACTTGTGGTGGGTGGATTAAGGAAGTGGTGTCAGGGCTGGGCTTTTCTGTGGAAACAGGACTGGTACGCGACAGTGTGAACCGATCCCTTGTGAAAGAGTTAAGGAATTTGATACACGTGCACTTATACGATCATGGGCATAAAGACTTCCCTCTTCAATACCTCTCTGATATCTGCAGCAAATCGACAATAGGGCATGATATCTCCGATTAAACGCCCTAAATTAAATTCTTCATACCTGTATAATGCCACTGATATGTGTTAACTAGGTAATTGATAGCATGGAATGCTTGGTAAGATTCCAATGCGTCCACCCATTTTTCTGTATGCCTATGGTCTCATTGGAACGTGTGGATGGCCAAGTTGGCGGTCATATTGCGGAAAAGATCACAGCCTTATTCCAACTCGGCATTGATCAGAAATTTTTGTCTCATGCATGTGACGTGATCTGTCATCGAAGTGGTTTTAGTGGGGTTGTTCAGTGAGTCTCAGTGTGGACTTTACAAAAAATGGCCGGGGTGGAGCGCTATCTAATGGGTTGCAATGGAGGAGGGGCAGCACTGCTGGAGCCATGACGTCGACCATTTCCCACAACAGCATTTTGCCCTCCAACAAAGGCCTGACAAACACCACACCCCCCCCCAATTCAACTGCCATGACGGATCAACGTCGTCATACACGATGGTCTCGACCAACCGGCTTCTAGATTTGGTCGGAGGCATCCAATCGGAGCGCTACCTGAACCATTCCCTGACGCCATGAGCCCGTACGACAACGATGTGATTAAAGCGACCACTTCCCCCTCCCTCGCTCGACCGCCATTGTTTCGCCTCGCACACCCACACTCGCAATCGCAACAGCTCCAATCTCGAAATCAGAACAGCATCATCAAATCACAATGGCAACAGCAGAGGCAGCCTACGCCGTTGAAAGGGCCGTCGGTCACGACGACAACGCTATCCTTCAGCAGGACATCGCCAACTATGGCAAGGATGGAGCCGGCGAAGCCAACGAGACCATGAAGGCCTTGGTATGGCAAACAAAGCAAAAGGTGGAAATTGTTGAGGTGCCCAAGCCCAAGATCATGGAGGACCGCGACGTTATTCTCAAGGTCACGGGCTCCACGGTTTGCGGAAGCGATCTCCACCTCCTTCACGGTATGCTCATTTCTCCGTACCTATCCACTGGTCCGGGCTCTGACAATATATGTAGGTGCTGTAATGCAGATGCACAAGGGCGACATTCTGGGCCACGAATTCTGCGGTATTGTCGAACAAGTTGGCCCTGCGATCAAGGACAAGGTGCAAGTTGGAAAGCGCTATGTGGCCTCTTTCCAGATCGCATGCGGTGATTGCTTCTTCTGCAAGCAGAGGCTTTCTTCGCAATGTGAGGTGACCAACGCCAACACCCAAGTCAAGAGCATGTACGGCGGACGCACGGCGGGTATCTTCGGCTACTCCCATTTGACGGGAGGTTTTGCTGGTGGCCAGGCCGAATACGTCCGTGTACCATTGGCCGATGTCAACTTGCTCGAGATCCCCGACGATGTTCCCGATGAGCAGGCTCTGTATCTCTCCGATGTCCTCCCCACGGCATACAACGCGGTCAAGGATACCGCCGTCTACCCTAACGACAATGTTGCCATCTTTGGTGCTGGCCCCATTGGCCAGATGGCTGGTGTGTTCGCGGTTGAAGAGGGAGCAGCCAAGATCATCTACGTCGATACCGAGCCAAGACTCACCATCATCAAGGACAAGTGGCCCCAGAAGTACATGGACAAGTTGGAACTGGTGGATTACAAGAAGCTCAGCTTTGGTGCGACAAAGAAGGAGACCGTTGTCACCAAGTTGAAGGAGTTGACCGGGGGTAGGGGCCCTGACGTCGCTCTCGAGTGTGCTGCCGGAGAGTATGCCAAGGGATGGATGCACTGGCTGGAGATGACCATGGGTGCCGAGACAGACACCAGCGAGATCGTCAACGAGATGGTGGAGGGCGTCAGGAATTATGGCAGAGCCGGCATCACCGGTGTTTATGTCGGATATGTGAGTATTTCCCTTCATATCTTGCCGTTTCTCCTTCTCAAAGGATGGCAGCTGACCCAAGCAAATCCAGACCAACCACTTCAATATCGGTTCCTTGATGCAGCGTGGTATTCGCCTCATCGGTAACGGCCAGGCACCTGTCCACAAGTATTGGGACGAGCTGCTCGCCAAGATTCGGAAGGGAGAGCTGGATGCCACGCAGATGATCTCGCACCGCGTGAGGTTGGAGGACCTGGACAAGGTCTACTACAAGTTTGATCACAAGGAGGATGGCATGCAAAAGGTGTTTGTGGAGACCAAGTTCTCCCTTCCCAGAGCTTCTGGGACACCTGAGTTGACCAAGTACTGAAAGGAGCAGGAGATGAAGTTTTGATTGTAGCTTTTAGCGTGTTTGTTACAATATCTAGGTACCTACGTAATTTTCTCGAAGTCTTAAAAGCATCATCTTTCAATTCCGACGTATTCACATGTCCTTTTCAACGCAACTTTCAACTCAACCTCCTATCCCATCTTTTGAAACATATCCTTCCCTTCTAGGTAATGTATCCCCAGTCTTGTTTTTGCTTGGCCTCAATTTCATGATGATTTCAGCAGGTGTTGTCCTTCCACGAGACGTTCTTGCGGTCTCACCCAGCATTGGATGGATACAATCGACCGCAGACACTTTCCAGTCATCTTGCCCCGATAACAAGCTTGAATCACCTGACCCTCGCTGCACAGCATTAACAGCTTTCTCCCTTGGCGTATACATGACGTCTGCCATGGTTCCGACGATCTACGAGATTGCCGTCTTTCTCCGGTGGCTCATCTTTGTCTGTGGTTTCGAGACTAGCTTCGATGTCGTGTTAGACGCTGGCTGTGCTTTCTTGATTACTCTCTCTGACTTAGAGCTTCACACTGTCGTTCAGCCGGCGTCTTCAGATAGGTATGTAAGTTGACCATGGAAGGACATCGGTCTTCTTTGTGACTGTTGGCATCGAAATTGACAGATTCGTGGTGTTTGAGGGCAACTGCTGTTGCGTGACCCGGTATTTCCTGGCGGCCGGGACGTACCTCGCCACGGCAAAATTAGCCTGCCCATTTTTAGATTTCCCTTCTCGTTGATCATGGACAATAACATCAAAGTCCAATGGATTTCCTTCCCTATAGACGCCTCGTAGCGCTCCGACAGCTTGTTGCCTTTTCCCCCCCTCCAAGGCTCTAACTGTTTGGGGATGATTGGATAGTGAAGCCATTCCTGCTGGGCATTCAAACACAATCGCGGTGAGTCACAGCGGGATGTTGCTCAGGACGGTTTGCCACCGCGCTTGTTGCCTTCTGTCCTCAGTGAATAACGGGCCGCGGCGACCATCTGAAAACATTGAACACATGTAAATTCCATTGTCTTCTCCTTCTGTTCCCGTCACAACTCAACCTCAACATCATTATCAATAAACGACCAAAAATGAACACACCAGACCTCGGCCCTGCAGAGCAGCACATGTCGGAATGGGAATGGCCGGAAGTCACCGCGGCGTTCAATGTCATCAAAGCGACTCTCCAGTATCCCGTCGACGAGGGAGAGCTCGGCTCGAAAGCCGCCAGATTGGCCGACGACATCGCCTTCATTTGCAAAACGGCAGCAGACCCGTTTTATAGCAACGCGGCGTGGGTTATCTGGGAGTCGATCCTCCAAATTGTTTACTGCATTCCTCCCGGCCATTCATGGCAGGAATGTCTCGTTCAAGCTGTCGCCAACCTTAGCTGTCGGGAAGAGCCCCTATCAAGCAAATTCAAACACTCCGAGGTGAGACTTTATTACTGCCCGTCCTGTCTGAGTATCTGACTGATGTGATGGTTGCAAAGAGGCTTTCATGTGGAAAAGGCTCCCAGATCTGAACAGGACCCTGCTGGAACGATGGAATCGTAAGACCACTTGATTGCTCCATGCCCTATCATTTATCTACATAGAGTGTGCACTAATGAATAATCTGATTTACAGCACCGCAATATGACGGCCGGGACTTCGCCGAGGAACTCGAACGCTATACAAATGTCAACTCATCCTTCGCTCGATTCACCGGGGCATCTGGCCGAATCCGCTTCCTTCCCTTGCCAATTGCGCAGCTCCGGATCGCTCACGAAGAGGCGAGCGAGAACAAGGATAATTCTGTAGTGGAGTACCAGCTATGGGTTGCCACCGAATGGATCATCTACCGCGGTGGGCAACTTTTGGAAGAGTTTATCGATTGGGAGGGGAATGGGCAGGAACTTGACGATGAAGAGGAAACTGGGATTTATGGAAGAGGGCCACTCGCTGCCGGTATGCGATCGTTGAGTATCAATCGCTGGATCTCTTGGAAGAGACGGTTGACCGAGATCGCGGCGAGCGGTGGTGGACAGGCTGGAAAGTGCTACTCTCAACCGAATCTCGCTCGCACTGGACAAGATGGAGGCCGCGGAGGCCGCTAGGTAACCACGGGGAAAGAGTACATCATAATAAGATATATTCAAAGTTTACCGATGGACTGTGGGCAGTTCTGTGATCACATGTGCACAGGACAGTGTACTAGTCCAGAGCGCCACCCTTTCAACACCATTTGTTCGGGCCGAACAGTGCCTAAGGGCGTGATCGGTAACTGGGCCTTTGGCTCATTATTCTTGATTTCAGTAAGCCGTTCCGAAGGTCCAAAAGGGGACTTCCTGAATTATTTTCCTGAATTTTGGCTGCCCAGAAATTCATGAATCCTGATTCTTGTCATGGCATGACCTCTCCTTATCTTTCCTTAGCTCTGCAAGCTCAACAACAACCACCACAATGGCCATTCACCTACTGTAAGGCCTTTGACGAAGATCCCTACTTTGTTAGCCACTGGGTATAACACCCACCACAGATCTCTTTCCACACGTAGGATCTTCTTCCTTCCTTACCTTAGAATTAATTTATCATTCTACCAAGTACTACAGTCCCTGTGACCTGCCAATTCTTCTAGAAATACCACAATTCTTACTTTTTGTGACGGCAGCTGCATGACGTCGCACATGACCAATTGACTACCTTCCAAAAGGATGTCAGAATTCTAAGACTGCTCTTAGAATTCAGAGTGCGAACATATATACTGTTTACGGATCACGCCAATCCGTTACACTTTTCTGAATCTTTGATAAGCAAGGCTTAGCTACCTGACGGTTTAATAGGTAGTAGGCGGTAGGTGTCAGAGCAGTGAAATGGCTGTAGGAAAACCTAGCACGAATCGACTGTATATTGAAGAATCTAAAGCTAAAGAAGAAGAAAAGAAGAAAGGAAGAGGAATTCATGAAGTCCAGCCAGTATTTGGTATACTGGTAGAAGGCTTGGTGGGGCTGTGACACCCGTACAGGTGTCGAATAACCATTTGACCAAATTGAAGGCCTTGTTTTGATAAAGATTGAGTGCACTCAATCAAACTGTATAGATAAGATAGCTAGACAACCATAGATAAGGATTCATGGAGAGGTAGTATATTGGCAAAGGCCACAGCCTTTTCCAAATCTTCCTTCTTCATCCTTTTTACCACACACAAAATATACCACAAAGTTGGCCATCACCACTTTCCAGTGTCAAATGGTAGCTGCGACTGCCACTACGATACGACCTCAATCGCTCCAATCTACGTATTGAAGCAATTGAAGCAATCGACTTGTTCTACGTAACAAGCGGTTGTGCCAAGATCATCGCGCCTACGCGCCCGAGGATTCTGGAACAAACACCACCAAAGGTAGGATTGATTCCTGTCGCCCTATACCGAGATTCGCTACGCGCTCACCCGCTTGCGACCCTCACCCGGAAAGGCCCGGTTACTCAATTGAGTGCGATCCATTCCATCAAAGGCCCAGTTGCAACTCGTTGCAACGATCCTTTGGACAACCGTCAATCCTTCGCATCTTGCGGGCTGCAAGACCAAGCGATCCTTTTCACCTTTACCTTGCGACTGTCGCGTCGTGTATACCCCACCTGGATCCGAGAGCTTTCGAGCGGCTCGCTGCAAAGGGTGTTCATCTACAAATCCTCCTCACAATTCTTGTCACCCCCTCCGTCCTCATCTTCCTCGGGATCAATTGGTCATTGTAGCTCACAAGGTGACGGCTCTCCAAGCTCACAATGGCAACTCCCGGCTCCTTTCCCCCCGGAGAGGATGACACGGCCAACGATCGGAAGGATCAGTCGCTTCCGCCGCCCAATCCACAGCTTACCCCTAATCGACAGGGCTTGTCGAACGATATCTACACAAGGCTCTCCACGCTACAGGGAAACAAGCGTGTACCTGATCCCAAGAAGCCTGGACAAGTCTTGTCCAAGAGCAGCCGTTTCGCCCGAGACACCGAAATTGCTGGTCGATCTACGTCTGACGACGAATACCCGGACTTGACGCCCAATCTCCCTCCTCCGACGAGACGAGTCGGATCCGATCCGCAATCACCCTTCAGCGTGGCGAACTCAGAACTTCTTGATCCCTTCCCACAGCTGAATAACGATTCCACACGCTACTCGGTGGACGCTTCCCATCAGGAGATAGACGGAGAGCACTCTCTGGTCGATCTCGACCAACCCCTCGTCAAAACCCTCATGACCACAATGAGCCACATCATTGCCAACGAGATGGCAACCCTCTCCCAGAAGCTGGGTGGTCGCATTGATCAAGTCCAAGAGAGCCAGACAAGAACAGAACAGTCTTGCAGCCAGTTCAACGAGACCGTGCCCGACATGTTGAACCAGCAGCACCTCCAGATAGTCAAGACCATTCGAGACGAATACGATCCCAGGATCAGTGAGATCAGTCAGAAGATCGAGGACCACCTTGTGGAGGCCAAAGACACGAGGCAGTCCTTTTCCAACTACAAAGGAAATCTCGACCAACGACTGAATAA
>MU864669.1:0-14152 GCA_033296905.1 Podospora australis
TGAGGAGGCTCAGCTCAGCGATCGTGTCTTTCAGGGCTTGGATTTCTTCCTCTTTGTCCAACAATGTGTCCTTCAACGACTGAAACAAGGCGGGGTCGAGAGGTGGGACCTTCTTGGTAATTCTTTTCTTCTCATTCTTGACACTAGACTCGGTAGTGGTCTGTTCCTCCTCTCTCGACTCCTCGGGCTCGTCGCCGTCAGCGTCAGTGTCTCCTTCTTCTTCGTGGAACTCGCTCTCCTCGAAGGGGATAGCGTCATCCTGTTCCTGATCGGTAGCATGATCGTCGCCCTTAGGCTCAGCATCAGCAGGGGTCGTGGTCGTGCGAGTGCGGGGAGGCATGATCGCGATGTTCGTGTCGATATCTGGTTCCTTAGAATGCGACGTGTTCAGATTCAATTCCGGTTTCTTTTCATGGTGGGATTTGACCTTCCCAGGTAAGATTGGTTGATCTGAAATAATGTTAGGGCACGCAATGGGGTAATCGAAGGCAAGGCTAAGAATCCATTGATGGCAAAAGATTTCAGATGGGGAACTAGAAGAGAAGAACCAAGATACATGTGGTGCGACCGGTCTTAAATACCCTGCTGCATCCAGCCCCACTTGCCGGTCGCCATTCACCTGCAAACAAACATTGAGCAACAGCCCCAAAGAGGCTTGGTCGCCGTTGTAACGACAACGACATACCACACCACTGTGCCACAAGCCCTCAAAAGAGCACGATACTAGAACGGAAGAACCGCTGCTAGTATTGGTATGTATAGTTTGTATGACGACGTATACAGTGGTTGTTCTGCATACAATCGTCACAGCCGTCACATTGTGCACCCTTTGGCTGCACCGAGTGTGACGAATCCCGTAACCCAGACTTTCTCTGATAAGGGATGTCTTGAAGGTATGCTAGGTAGGTGACTCGGTGCAGCCAAGGGGTGCACGACAAATAGATTGTCTCGAAGATAGTCCTCATGTGACGGCAGCTGCATGACGTCGCACATGACCAATTGACTACCTTCCAAAAGGATGTCAGAATTCTAAGACTGCTCTTAGAATTCAGAGTGCGAACATATATACTGTTTACGGATCACGCCAATCCGTTACACCTCACAAGGTAAGGCAAAGATGCAGTAGATTGTAGGACTAAGTGTGTGATCCTATTGCTTGCTGGGGAGTCTCGAGATCCCTCCGGATGCTCGATCCTCCCCGTCTATATAGTCCTACGTTTTCCTATCTAACTATGTGATCTGTGTGCTCTGTATGTCTTGCCACAGAGCACCCAGAGCGCCCTGCTCTGTGTGCTGATTGGTGCGTGGGGTGCATGTCACCAATCCGCTCCCCCGCATACGGCGCTGCGTGGGCTTATTCGTGACAACATTGCACCAGTCTCTCTAATCCACCACCTGCCACCAGGGCACGCGGGACAATGCCACCAAAAAGAACATCAACAGCCTCCTCGAGCGCCACAAAGACCACGCACGCAATCTGCACAAGGTTCTACTCCTGCGCGCGTGCCCCTCGGGGAGATTGCCGCGTCCAATGCTGCACCATCACCCGCAGCAAGTCAGCAAGTAGTCTCACCCAACGTCGATGACTACGAGGCTGCGATTGCAACACTCAGTCAAGATGAAATCAAGCAAATCCTCTGCCGACACATGTCCTCAAACCAGGCACTGGCCAACGATATCCTGCGTCGTGAGGGTGTTGCCACTGGACAGCAATCAGCTGCATCAGGGCCACCGGCGAACCCGAGCCCTCCTGCCCTCGTTCAAGAAGCTCCAAAGCTCTGGCTGCCAGCATCAAACTCCACGTCACGACAGTCGACGCCCGCCCCGATGCCAAAATCGACGCCTTCGCCGCTGTCCTTGACATTTATCTCCTAATGAAACACGCCTACGCGCCAATCATGGCCTACCAGCGCCAGAGAGAGTTGAACCTGCACTTTCCAGAGATTATCAAAACCTCGTCCCAGAAAGACGGTGCGCAGAGCCTGGACGCGATCGGCCGTTTTTTGTTCGATCTCTTGTCCGACGATGAGTACCTGAAGCTACGCTGGCTGGAGGACCGGGACTGTGACGGACTTGCGATGGAAAGCAGGTCTTCAACATATATATGGTGCAATTCGAAAGATCCAACCAATCGTGGTGTGGATTTTCGACATCCTTTTGGAAAGTTAGCGCATTAGCCAATTGCATCGCTATGCGAGAGCCGTCACAAGGACGGTTGGACTATCAAGGAGCACTTGGAGTGCTGTCAGTTCTACGGCATGCCCCGCATGCCAGCATTAGAACAAAGCTTGGCTTGGAAGGGGCAAAATACAGAGAAAAGCCCCTCGGACCTAATAAGCGTCGGGCGAGAGAGCTAGAATGGTGGGATGAGATGCCAGAGTGAGAACTGCGGGTGGAAGACATGGAGTTATTAGAGCGAGAAGTTTTTGTGGAGTCTTTCATGGACCATCTCTCAAGAATCTTCACGATCATGTACAAAACACCCATCAAAAACAGAAAGTTCCACGCCTACAACACGTCCTGGGCCATCGTCGAAGAAATGAGGTCCATCCGCCGGTGCGCCAATAAGATGGCTTCTTTCGGCACCAAGAAGGCCGCCCTTGGTGCGCTCAACAAGATAGCGTACTGGGTGTGGGGTGCTCGTTGCTCCAAACATCAGCCGCTCTATTACATGCAAGAGCAAGTCAAGATTCACTTTCACAAAGAGTGTGGACGGCTGCTTGCGACGTACATGGAAGAGATCCTGCGAGAAATGAACCGAGAACAGTTGGAGCGGATCTTGACCAAAATGGTCGAGTGGACCAATAACAAAGACTCCAGGCTGGCTGGCAAGATGGTAGAGGACATGCAGTTCTCCACCAGTAGGTGGGAACTAAGGCACGTACACTTTACGGGTATCTTACCGGGGAGATGTTTGTCTGGGGCACTGAGCAACACAACGTGTTTGAGGAACTGGACGATGTGCGGTCCTTACTCGAGGCGTACAAGAAGTCGCTGAAACTTAAGATAACAGACCATCACGACAAACATAACTACGACATTCGGGGATGACATTGGGTTTGGAAATTTTCATTTCTGTTTAACCGGTCTCCGTCTAAGGTACTTGCGCCGGTACAACGAGCATGGAGAACTGACACCAGTTTCATTGGCTTATTTCTTATGTAACTAATTGGATAGAACAATTTATTTAATGCTTTCACTCGGGCCCCGACCTTCAAAACACAAGAGGAGGCATCATCTCATTTCAGCATCCCTCGCTTTCCTATGATTTCGAGGGTGGTACTGGCCGAGATGATCGTTCCCAGTACTCCACAAACTCCCTTCTATTCACGCATGTCAGCAAACACGATCAAACCACGCCAGACGCACGCTTACCCAGTATCACTGCACCACCCATGCGAGAAACCAATCGACTTCCCAACCTCAGCCCATCTGTACCGATTTACTTCATCCTCAATCGTCTGCGGCGGCTGAGCGCAATACTTCTTGTTGCAGACGAATGGGTTTCGTTCCATCGCTTCGTGGATACAGATTGCCGTGGTAGCGGTGGCCACCTCGTTCCTAACCAATTGGGTCGAAACTACGTTACTTCCCCAAACGGAAGTTGTCTGAAAACCAGTTTTGATACGATCGTCCTTGAAAGCAGAACTCCAGACTGTCGAGATGGTGACACAGCGAAGGAAGAGCTGGTCAGCCAGCCAGCATTCCAGTTTGGGGAGTTGGAAGAACCGGGCTTCGGAGAGGAGGTCCGCGTAGAGCTTGTAGTTGTGCCCTCGCTTTTGGTCGTAACTTAACGGGAAGGTTCCACGGCGGAGGTATTGAAGAACGTGATGGAAGAGAGAGGGGTCGGAGTCTATGAAGATTCCTGCATTGTTCGAATGGGTTGTTTGAAAGAGACGGGAGAAGTACTGGCTTCGGTTTGTGAGGGTGAAGATTGTTGTGGTGAATTTCTGGCCGGAGACGTTGAGGGTTACTTGCTCATCCATGGGTGGCACGATGGTGGCTGATTCGCTGTAGTGCGGTGGTGCGCTGGGGATAGGGACTGTGATGCTCATTTTCGCGAATGGATTTCGATCACTGTTTTGGTGTAACTCAACCGGGATTGGACTGGTAAACACTAGATGCAAGAAAAAGACACTCCCGCACATTCATTGTGCGAGACACCGAGTTAAATACAACTTTTTCTGGTATAAGGATTGACATCACAGTGGCAGTGTCCTCCATCGCATCCGACACTCGAGACCGAGGTGATAAAACTCCATGCTGAGAAGAGGGCTGTGTTAACTGCAATTCAGGATTCAGGGGGCGCAATAGCCGGGGAGTGCCAAGCAGACACACTGAATCCGATGGGGACGTAGATAAGATAAGGTGACGCATGCACACGGACCATCTGGTGGCTCGAAGCAATCGTTGACAGGACGCGCGAAACGATTGGCTTTGTGCCAAGATGCCAAACTCGATTGCAACTTTGACCTAAGTCCATCAATATCAATCATCAGGGGATACGCCTGAAACCCATCAGACCATCAAAATGCCACCCAAGAAGCGAAAGACAGCTCCCAATACTGCTAAGAAGGCTCCCAAGAAGTCACGAACCACAACGCCCACCAAGAAAGCACCGCCAACCAAAAAAGCACCGCAGGCAAAGAAAGCACAGCGCTCCGGGGCAGCACCAGTCATCGCGCCACCCCCAGTTATCGCTCCACCTCCGATCATCATCAGACCACCTCCAGTTCGAGCTCCGGCTGCAGCTCCAGCCCCGGCTGAGACTGAAGCTTCCTCTCCAGAATCGACGTCTACTCCGGGCTCAGCTCAAGCTTCCCCTTCAGAACATGCTCCCGAAGCTCCTCAGGGCGCACCTCAAGGTCCCGTCCCGCCGCCCGGTGATGGCCCAGCCATCCCAACCCCCGTCCCCGGCCCGGACGGAATCAACGCAGTCTACAACTCTGCAGTCATAGCCGCAACCGGCGGGACGGCCCCTCCACCACCCCCAGGCTTCCGATCCGAGTGGAAGTTCCCCAAACTCCCCCAACCCGAGGGTCCCATCCCCCATTTTCGTTATCTGGTAAACGATGCTCTGAAAAAAATGTACTGGCTCCGGTGCAGCAAATCTGTCCCACCACTCCAACGAATGGCGAGCGCCGTGAAACAAGTCGGCAGAAGCTGCAAAATGATTGGCATGAGCCTGTCCAAACAAGACGGGCGCTCGCAAACAAAAATCAATGCCCTTCGAGCACTCTTCAAGATCTGGCTTGCGATGGAGGAGGAAGCAAACAAGACCATTGGCATGCGGCGAATCGTGGACCATGCACGCAACAAGGGTGGTCCGGAGAGCGTGGAGGCTAATATTCTTTACATGATTGATGTCATGACTGAGGAAGAACATGCAGAAGTTCTTGGTGGGAATCTGCAGCAGTTGGGGTTGAGAATGCCGAATTACAATGGTGTGGACAAACGGGATGCAAGAGCCATTATTGCCGCACGCAAACCGTTTCCCCCTGATGAGCCGCTGGAGGATAACCCGCAGTTACTGGCCAAGTATGTTGCTGATATTCTATACAATGAGCAATGCGACAAAGGCGCCGGCGGGCAAACCTCTGCGTCGTATTCCGCGGTGTGGGACATGATGGTCATGATCAACGACGTCGGGGCATCATGTACCCCCTCCGCATCCTACGAGACTAAGCGGGATGCGTTGGACTTTTTGATGTATCTCGCGAAAAGTCTGACAAGACCGTTATGTGCCGGGTGTGTGTCTCTGCATAAGGAGGTGAGGAGGCAGTTCCAGGCGGAAGCAGGGGATGTCTTTGTCAAACAGCACAATAGGATTATCGGCGATACCATGACGGATGATGAGATTCATCGGTTGTTGATCGAGCAAATACCATATGAGGCGCTGTTTGGGAAAGAAGCGGCCGGATTGCTGGAGGAGGAGGGGTATTACTACTGGGATGAGCTGACGGAGTTTTTGGAACGGAAGGATTGCTTGTTTCCGGGGTTGTCGGAGAGTTATGAGGTTTTGAAGGAGGCGAGGAGGGAGATTGCTGACTTGGTTGAGGACGGGGTTGGGGGTTCTGGGGGTTGGTGATTTTCGGGATTGGAGTGAAAATAAGGTACTCGGGCGTTGTATGTGATGAAGAACGGACCGGCATTTGGTACTTTTGGGTTTGATTTCTTCGAGGCAACTAGTGGTGAGATTTTAGATATAATAATCTTGAAGAGTCTTCCTTCTATGTCTGGACTTAATTCGTGTCGTTTGTTTCACGTTCAATCCAATATCAATTCCCTAGCTCCGAAGTTCTCATGGCGGTACGCGGCATAATGGGCTACGCTCACTTCAGCTCACAATTTGGGCGAACTCATCTGATATCTTAGAATCTCAAGCCGGAATGGATTATAATGATCACAGCCCAGTTCATGATCTTAGGAGAATGCGAGCTCTAGACAACGGCTACTTGAAGAAGAAGAAGAAGAAGAAGCTTTTTACGATGTGAGGTGATTCACCACTGTGAACCCGACAATGCAGATAGACAGCCTGAGTACAACGGCAAAAAGTCAAGTTGACACTGGGATGACTGATAATTTGAGGTTCGTGGGCTTGGAGTGTTGGACAATTGTTACTGGCTTATCGTCACCAGTGTCATCTTATATCTGATCTCAGTAGAGCATTAACGCACGCGCTAGGGATCAGGCAGGCAACGACAACCTACGTTGTCTCCTTCCCAGCCGATTTATCAAATTCTCAGCGGAACAGGCCAATGCTCTCATCAGCCGCGGAAACCAACGCATCAAGGTGGCTTGTCATCTCCAAGCCCCTCAGGCAATGTCGGCAACAGCGGTCCCCGCCTGCGCTACCGTTATAGCAGTTATTCTGGTTTGTGGGAAGTTTGCGCTGACATTTGTGGTTCAAGCCCTCATCATAGCATCTTAGCTTTTCCCTCGGCCCGATGCCACCCATAACAGTGTCTCTTCCACTCACCGGCATGACTCTTCCCTGAACGTTTCTTTCCCCCAAACATCGTCCGAGCAGCAATCTCGTTTTTCACCCCGAGTATTCGGTTTTCGAATACCCCGGCGAGATGGACGGCAAACCCGATTCCGTATGCACTAGCGAGACTACTAATGGGGCCGGCAAGATGATCCCAGGCCGCAAGATGTCTGCAATGGCCCCTCCTGCCTCGGTTCGCGGATGGGATAACGACGCGTCCTTCGACTTCTTAGACGATTCCGACACTGAAAATGCTTTCGACTCCTCGTTTGGTCCCGGCCGTATTCGATCGAGCCCCTTCGTGCTGGACGACGACGACGACGACATATACAATGCCCCCGACAAGGGTAGTGATAACCAACCTACTCCCAAACTCAAACAAGGGCCACCCAGCGTTGTGAGCATCGACAGTCTAGATGGCTTTGAGAGCGATGAGACGCTCTCCTATACAGCGAGTGTTTGCTCCGGCGGTGATTCGGACTTGGGAGACGAAGACAAACATACGGAGTCCGAGTTGGAGAAACCATGGGACAAGTTCTGTAAAGACATGCAAACGTCTGGTCACGGCCAAATGCCTGCACCATCTTCGCTCTACACGGTGCACGAGATCTCCCCGCCCAAGAAACGTGCAAGCGCATTGACAGCCCTTGCCAAGGCACGCGAATTGAAGATCGGTGCTTCGAGTTCAGAATCACTTGCTTCCCCACCATCCCTCGAGAGTCACGCCACCCTGGCAGGCGGCCCTCTTCAAACTACTGCCGCTACATCCCTTCGACCTGAATCCGTGGATAGTCCGAAGATTCCCTCAACATCCGTGGACACCGCTCCGAACTCTATGTATGGTGGCGGCCATGCTGGAAGCATGCTCACCTGTCATATCCCCTACGGCTGCCGTGAAGCCCGTGCCGCTGCCGGACATATCAGCAGTTCCAAGCCGCCTCAACAGCCGCTGCGGATGCCAAGCGCTCATGAGGAGAACACCACCCTCTTCAACATGACTCCACATACCAACACGTCAACCTCCACAGTACCTCGTGGGAGTCATTGGATTGATGCGCCGTACGAGCGGTTCCCGCAAGAGTTGAAAGGTGGCAAAGATCAATTTTCGGGACAGAATTCGAGTGTGGACTCTCCATTGCGCAACGCACCTCCAGTGGGGGCATACCCCTGGCTGGGCTCTGGATTGCCTGCGCCCATTGCTTCCCAAGATACCAGCTCCGGCACTGGATCTTATAACAAGAGCCCAACCTTCACAAAGCCTGAAGATAAGGTGACTGTCCGGTTTCATAATCCCCCTTCACAGGTCGCCTCGGATCAAGTGACCCCGCAGGCCTTTTGCTTGACGGATAAGGAACGGCCGGAACAACCCAAGAGCCAGAGTCGCAAGGCGCAAGACGAGCTCAAGAGGCTTCTGGCGTTGAAGATTAATGGGGCGGAGATCGCCTCCGTCGCCTCCGTCGAGGAGCGGATACACAAGCTCTTGAGCGAGAGTCACAAAGACAGTGTCCAACCGCCGGCCACTGTTCAACAATCTCCTCCCCCTCAAAGCATGGCAGCTGTCAAGTCGTTGAATGCTTCCCAGAGACCGACGACACCAACGACTGCTCACACATCGGCTACTGCTCCATCCCCCATCAGTGTTCCAGAGGAGAAGCGCCAATGTCACGGATGCTCCAGACAGCTCGCCGTGAGCAGAAACTTTCCGGCCAGACCGTTTACACCGGGGTGTCGACACCCTCGCGTAGATACGTGTCTTGATTGTGTCCTGAAACACATCCGCGTTTCTGTCATCCCTGGGCCCTCTCCAAGCCTTCAGCCCCCACGCCAGCCGTCGGTCGATGTCCGGTGTACTGAGTCATGCCCTCCTGAGTCCTGCCCGGAGATCATTCCGTACGAGCGGATTCAGCTTTATGCCGATGCCGAGGTCAAGAATGTGTACGATGAGCTGCTGACGCGGAAACTTTTGGAGCAGGATGAAAATTTCATCTGGGTTTGTTCCACTCCCATTTCACTTTGCTCTCATGCCTGTCTGCAACTCCAAAGTCCAATTGCTAACCACCGGCCCCGACACTCGCAACTAGTGCGCTCATGGCTGCGGTCAAGGCCAAATTCACGAAGGCGGCAAAGCCCAACCCATCGTCACCTGCACCAACTGCAACAAGAAGACGTGCTTCAACCATCGAGGTCCCTGGCACGAGGGCATTCCCTGCGAGGAGTATGGGAAGACCGCCGCGTTTAGCTTTGGTAGCAGCTCTGCTAGAACCTACGCAAAGACCAAGGTGGAAGGATACTGCAATAAGCTGCGAGAGCGCTCCAGGGTTGCAACTGCTGCTGTCAAGACCCATCTGGACAAGAGCTTCCTCTTGACCGTTAGCGTGGCCAAGGTGAAGTCGTGCCCGAAGTGCGAGCGTGATATTGATACGAAGCCTGGATTGTAAGTTTCTCTTTATCTCTTCTCGTGGATTGCTCATGTCGGTTTACCGGCGTCCTCCCCTTCACGAACAGTTTTTCAGTGTTTACTATCCCAGTCGATTGGAACAACTTGCTGACATATGTGCCTTTTTGACAAGCAACAGTTCCGACTTTACCTGTAAGTTCATTCCTGATAGCCAGTTCAGCCAACCCCTTTCCCAGGCGAGCTCACGACGCCTTTGCAGATCAAGTGATTGCCAAGACATGTTCCATGTTCAGAAGTTTCTTTTGGTCTTTTGTTCTCCTTGTTCCGCTTGCAACTCTTTCCACATACTTATATGGTTCCGTTGGAAACATGACCAGGCTTGGCGATGAAGTTGTGATGGTACCAGCGAGGCTTTACGTGAGGCACTGAGCCACTGCTTTGATACCGCTGATCAGCCTGACCCTCCGACCTTTGCTGTCCCTCTTCGCTCCCCTGTTCGCTTTCTTGTCAGCGTCAAGTGCGGTCCAGGACTAATCGGTTTCAATGGTACCGCCCTAGGGGATGCTGGATTGTCCAAAATCCGAGGTTCAATAAATCCCTCTGTCTGCAAGTTTTTCTTTTTCGGCCTGGGGCTCATTACTCTTGGGTTCACACTTGTTGGATTGGCCAAACTCCCCACCTGGGTCGACCCGTTTGTTTACCACGTGGTGTGGTTTCTTTGCCTCATTTCTCAAGTTCTGGGTTATACGCTTGTCACTATCCTGAACGTGTATTTGGTCCTGCTGAAATATGGTTGGACACACTGGCTAAGTGGCGAAATCGGCGTGTTCTAGGCTCGCACTGCTCTCACAAGTTCTGCCCGTAGGTTTTCCCCTCCCCTTTGAAAAAACCTAGCTAGAAAAGAAAGGAATAAAGTGAAGACTGACAGAGGATGGAAAATGTGCTACAAATAGAGAGTGCGGTATCAACTATGAGATCATTCTCGAGTCGGATCACGGGGAGGACTGTCGGTTTCATAAGGATAACGCTTGGTAAAGCAGGAAAGTGAACACCACGGGCTCCGAGTCAAGCAGAGGAAGAGGGTAGATTGGTGATTGAAGGGGATGGTTCACCGCTGGGGTTTGCAATTTGGGATTTGAAGAATCGTTTGGTCGGTTGATTGGCTTTTTGGTTTGAGAAAACTATTGAGAAAAGAATTTGGTAATGAGATTATTGAAAGGTAGTTTAACGTTAGTTGTGTTGTGAATATCACGGCAATTGTTAGGGATTCAGGCACCCTTGCTGGGGTGGAAAAAATCGCAGTTTGGCACTGGGCATGAGAGAAGACACTGTGGAATAAGGTAGGGAGGGCCACAGGGCTTCACATAGTGGAAAGTTGAGATTTCAATCTTCTCGCCTAACCTTTTACGCCTACTAGGTGACCAACCTTACCAGGGGTAACGCCCTAAGAGTGCTGTATCCGGATACCTGAGTTTCAGTACTGCAATGGAACACCACTTAACTCTTCCATGATCAAGAATCCCTTGACAGCCATCAGAGTTCTCGACTGGGTACCTAGTATGTTGAGCGGTAACAACGTCGTGTCCAAGTCGTGGAAGTTTACCGGGCGTCAAGTGGTGTGGGAGTTTGTCACTTTGGTGGCTTGACTTCGACGATACACAACAACTCTCTCTTACTGTTCTTGACCTAAAGCTTTTCTTCGTGCCCTAAACGTTCTCAACAAGTTACCTACTCAGCCAGCTCGTAGGACTTTTTCACAGTCGTTTTTGATGAGAGGGGATTCAAGTCGGAGGGGCTTGATCCAGGTGCCAGCCACGGTCAGAGTCGAGGCGAGGGGACTCGACAATTGGCACTGCACTTCGTCTTTAGGTAGCTGAGCCGTGGCTCCTCGGCTGTGAAGACCATCTCCAAGGATTGATGTCCTCGTCAAGAATAAACCGGCAGTTACTGCATATACCTACCACAGGGGTCATTGACGTGCCAATACGAAAAATTCAACAGGGCTTCAAGATTTCTCGCAACCCAATAATTTGAGCACCACCGAACTGATCGAACCCTTATTACCCGTCATCCCGAAACAAAAAGGGTGTTTTGCAGTTGCTAGGGGCTTTTTCGCAACTTTGCTGGGGACCACGTAAATAGCTTCACGTAGGCCCTTGACCGGCAGCGTCCTAACATGCCATGAGGCATATACGGCCGGGCCGCTTCGCGGCTCCGCCCCTGACGTTAATTGACACACACACACAGGGGGTTTTTCGCTGGGGGTGGTTGTGGAGAAAGCAATAAAACGGCAGCTTAGACAAGACGTCAAGATTTGTTATCATGTCACTGAAAGCTTTGACGTTGAATTCAAGCACTCTTTGGTGTGTGTCTATTATACCTTATGAAGCTCCCTTCTCAACCTCCTTCCGTGCTATTCTTTCGCCCTTGCTTCAAGGTCTGTAGGGCGGTGGCGGCTCCTGTGTCTCAATATCTTTAAAGGCTGGTGGCGATGCCGCTGCGGCTGGTGTTGACGCTGTTGATATTGTTGTTGTGGCAGCTTGAGGGCTGTTGTCATCACCCCTTTCTCGCCTGCCTGCAACATTCTCAAGGTTGATCGGTCCCTCACTGTTCTTTTTCGCCCGTCGTTTCTTGCAGCGGTTGACGATCCACAAAACTTCCAGTGCCGCCAAAAGGCAAAAAAGAGGGACAGCAACTCCCACCGCAATCTTTGCCGTTTTACTGAGACCCTTCGAACCAGATGAAGACCCCCTTGACGAATCGACGCTGTCTGTAGGTGAAGGTGTGGCTGGCTCCGGAATAGGGGTATAGAAACCCTGCCAAGTCTGCAGTCTCTCCGAAATATTGCGACCCGCTGGAAGAAATTCGTCAGTTGACTTGATCCGGCGTCTGTTGGAATGGTCGTAGCTGGTCATGTAGAGCCCGGGAGCCTGTGCCATGTATATCAGATTCTGGTCGTAGTTGACACCCAGAAATGCGGACTGCAGAAAAGCCCGGCCAAGCTTCCAGTATCCTTCTGTTGGTTCTACAGATCGGCAGGGAAAATAAGATAGGGTTTGATCCTGCTCGGGCAGTACAGGGTGTTCCAGAGTAAGGTTGAGAAGTGAGAACGGCACCTTAATGTGGATTGTCTGGGAGATGGGGAAAGAATCTGCACCCTGAAATCTGTTGCGGCCATTGCGCAGGACAAAGTTCATGTGTGCCGGCGATCTCATGATGCGCTCGAACCTTGGATCTGTCATGTTCCAGATCCAGAGCGCCAAGGTTGAATTCCACCAAATTGGGAGATGCTCCGCTGCGTGTTCGCAGGCGCCCGGGGGTAGATACATCAGCGGGACGGTTGGGTCGGGGACAACCAGCACGGTGGAGCCTATTCCCATTCCTTTTTGCTTTCGAGCGAGCAAATCCAACTTTGAATTACGGGGTAACTCGTCCATGATCCTCCGAACTTTACCCCAGCTGGCGGGCCAGTCAAATGGAACGCCACCTTCATCGACGCCTAATTGGACGTCGGCGAGATAGATCTTGGGGAGATATGACGCCCCAGTACTCGCAGAGTCATCCATGAGGTCGAAGACGGCGACCTCGCCCATCACCCTGTCAGGATTGTATCCGCCAAGCACCAGGTTTCCTCCCTGAAAAACTGTATTCTTGGCGGCTCCGATGTGTAGTCCGAACGAGTTGCTTTCGATCTTACCCGCCTTCCTCAGGTGTTGAAGAATGCTGCCTGTCGAGCCAGTGTCGTTGTTGGGTGCTAGAGCAAGGTTCCCGACGTCGTTGGCGAACCCGACACCTGCGGAGTGCCGGATCGACGAACTGAGGGCGGCCACGGGGGCCTTGACATGATGCAACCACGAATAGCTCGGGAAAGTGAGATCCCAGTCTCGCAGTCTTGTTCCGACGTTGAAGTAGTCCCCAGAAGTGTTGGACTCGCGGCGTGTGTAGTTCTGTATCTGGAGTGCTGCCTCCAGCTCTGCTTGGTGAAGAACCAAATTTTTGTGATCCCATTTTTCGCTAGGGATCTCGGAGACGTTCAGCCATGGCGATGGCCATACGGCAAACTGGGAACGGTTGAAATCATTCGAGTTGTCCCAATACCCCAGAGCCACAGTGAGCGCTTCCCAGGGACCATCACCGCCAATCGTGCCAAGCCCACGGTGGCCCTTGACTCCTCGGTCGGTGGTCGTCCATGTCAGCCCAACTGTCCCCTCGGGTGCCAATGGATCCTGACAAGCTGCCAGTTGAGCAGAAGCCAGCAGAAATGTCGGCAGCAATTGGGTGCGCCGAAGTATCATGTCGAGGAATGTCGTCGTAAGACGCCATCAAGCAGAAGTCGCAACAAGGACGAGTACCCATAGTCTTTATTGATGGTCTGCCTCGAAAGTTCTTGCAGCTTAACAGGGAATTGCCCCTGTTGCGAAGTCTTGGTAGAGAAGTCTGCGCCACATCTTCTTGTTTACCCAAGTGCCACTATTGTCTAGAAAGGGATCGCGGAGGGCTTAGCGCGGTCGCTATCTTGTAGCGATGGAACGTCAAGGGTGAGGCCTCTGACTCGGTCCGATATCGTTGGTCGGAATTTGTATTCTCGGCACTTGGCACCGTTGTGCTGGCTATCGAGTATCGATGGAGTTTTATGTGTAGGTACCTGACAAAAATAGTCAACTGGGCCCATGTCACACGGACACTGGACACACCCTGGTCTCCCTGAGGCAGTGGTGCCTGAGCCAAGCCGCCAACCAATCACTCACAGCACCCTCATTGGTGTC